>SWBG01000057.1:0-149443 GCA_023848605.1 Aureobasidium sp. EXF-10728
ATAACTTTAGTTATAGTTACTAGTATATAAAATCTAAGGTATAAAATAATACCTTCTTACTACTTTAAACCTTCTTTATAATAATAACTTCTAACCTTAAATAAGCTTCTTAATCTTACTTAAGCACTTTTTTCTTTAATAGTTATATACTACTTTACCTTTTTATATACTATTTCTTTTTCTTTTTTATTAGTTATAAAGCTTTTTTATTACCTATATACTAATTTCTTACTATTCTAGCCTATAACATACTTTCTTTATATATAACTACTTTTATAATAGCTTTTCTTTCTTAACCTTTTTTTTTTATAATAATATAGTAGCTGTTATAGATTCTTTTACTAGCTTTCTTACTAGCACTAGCCGCTATAGTAGTAATAGCGGTAAGCTACTATATAAACTAACTAGTAAGAACGGTCCTAAGGGTTACTATACCTTTACTAAAGATCTAGAAAAGGCTTATAAGTAATTTTCTTAATTTTCTAGCTTTTTATTATAGTAACTAACTTATAATAGGTATAAAATTATAGAAACTAGACCTAGAATCTGCCCGCCTATTTTATAATTTAGCCTTAACCCTTATAAATGCTAGAAAAAGAGTCTACCTTAGTATTATAGAAAAATTCTTTATAAGTCTATTTAACTAGAACTTTCTTTTTCCTTTCTATATTTCTATCTTTAAAAATAGTAATTTAGATATATATAAGACCTTCTTAGCCTATGCCTTAACCTTATTTCTTAGCTATGTCTTTTATTAATATATAGTTAATTCTAGCCGATTTACTTATACTATATATAAGAAGGGAAATAGTAACTTTACTAACTACGTAACCGTTATAGCTATTAAGAAAGATCTATTTAGAGGGGCTTATACTAACTATGCCTTTTTTAACCGCTATAAGCGTTACTCCTACTACTAAGAGAATTAGGTTATTACTTGTTCTTATATTATACCTTTAGAATCTCCTTAACGTTACTAGAATATATAGGTTATTATTAATATTTTAAGACACCTACTTATAGCCTTACCTCTAACTAGAAGTCCTATTATAAGCCCTTTTATACCTATAAGTCCTATAACTATTATAGATTTAATTAGTAGTATATTTCTTACCCTATCTTATAGTATAACTTCTATATATAGATCTTTTATTACCTCTAGTTCTTTTTTAGAACCTACTTTTTTTATTATAAGTTATAATTCTCTACCTTACGTCTATTTTATATAAATAATAGATGCTTTTCTTATAGAATAGGCTAACTATATTATTAATAGCCTTACTAGTTAGCATAAGGACGTATATAGCACCCCTATCTAGTCTTTAGGTAATATAAGAGTTACCTTTAAGATGCTAGTTAACCTAGTATATAATATAGGCCGTTATCTTAAAATCTAAAACGCTATTAGTAATAAGAACCTTCTTAATTTTAGCCTATCTAAGGTTAGCCCTTATAACTTTATTGCTATAATATCCTATAGATAGGTAACTACTAGTATAGCTTTAATCTATATCTAGGTCTTAATGTTCCTATTTATAGAGTATAACTAATAGTAGGCTATAAACTATAGCGGTAATAATAGATCTTTATAGTAGGAGAGTTATAAGGTTAATATAGCATTTTAAAAGGTAGTTATAGTAGTTATAATAGAGATTAACTTAATTTTAGCGTAGATTTTCTTTATTATAGGGGTTTTTTAAGGTTTTTTTAAAGTAGTAGAATAATGCTAGCCCTTTTTTTCTCTTAATTTATACTAATAGTTTAGGCTATAGCCTTCTTATAGATAACTAGTAGCTAAAAGTAGCTTATAATAATATTTTTCTTATAAATTATATTCTAAACTTCTTAGTAAAAGTTCTTTTTATATATAAGAAATACTAGTTCTTTTCTTTAGCCTAAGGGGGCTTAGAAATATTTATTACATTAGTTATAATTAGTACTAAGTCTTTTATTTGCTTTAGAAACTCTATTATAATAGCTTTCTACTACTAACGGTAGCTAAATTTCTATCTTAGCTTATTACTATTCTTAATTTAATTTTATAATACCTATTCTTAGTATTACTTATATTACTTATCCGCCTTTATAAGGGCTTCTTAGATAGTAATCTCTATTAGCACTATCTAAGCATTCTTTTAACTACCGGACTTTTTATTAGCTTTTAATTTTTTTAACTTTTAAACGCTATAGGAGATTTTAAGGTCCTTAACCTTAGTTATAGTTCTTATAACTTTATCTTTCTTTCTTACTAGGAATCTTTATATACCTAGATAATAGTTTAATCCTAGGGTAAAGTTCTATAGTCTTCTTTATTTAGCTTCTAATAGAGTAGACTACGTCTTAATATTAGAAACTATTAATTCTTTGCTATTAAGTGCATTAAGTACTATTAAACTAGTTAGTTTAACTTATAACTTTTCTATAAGTAGATTTAGATAATTCTAAAAGCTAGCTATAATTATATAATTAGCCTTTATTAGCCGGTTACTATAAGTTAGATACTATAGTACCCTTTCTTTAAGTATTTATAACATATATATTTCTAACTAATGTACCTTTAGGATTTTATAAGGCCTAGTCTATTTAGAAATAAGTTTTATAGCCTTTAGGTTCTATAATAGGACCTACTTATTTTTTTTAAAAGTAGGCCTATTATAGTTCTTAAGAATCTAAGAATTTATAAGTTTTATATAAACTACTTATTATAAGAGCTTCTTATTTATAAGGTGCCTTATATGTTTTATAACTATAAGTCTCTTTTTATAATCTATAATAGCAATATTAAGAAAATAAGGTTAATTCTTATTCTTTAAAATACGTAGGTAGCGGCTATATAGTAAGTAATAAGGGCTAAAACCTATACTAAAATGTATTTAGGTTTAATAGTAGAAGATAGCTTTTAGTAAAAAGTCTTTCTATATTATAACCTTATATCTAATATATATTTTTATAAAAATAGAGCCTAAAATACTGTTAAGGTTTTTATTCTTACTATTTATATATAGATAGTAAGAAGAAAATAACTAATGCCTTATTTTAAGCTTATTATAAAGATATTATACTACTTTTAACATAAAATTAGTACTATTATTAGATAGAATCTCTTTTAGTAATCTATATATATAATAGATTTTCTTATATATAAACTTAGTAGTAGTCTTATTATTTACGGACTTAACTACCTTTATAATAGGCTAATTTGTTATATAATTAATAGTAGTAAGTATATATTACTTTCTACTAAAAAAAGAAGGTATCGGTCTAATAACGTCTAATACCTAGCGTTTAAATAGTTATAACTCTATATCTACTTAATAGAAGCATATCTTATTTTTCTTACTACTCTTTTTCTATATAATCTAATAAATAGAATAGTGCTTACTAAAATACTAAATGTTCTTTTTAATAGATAGCTACTATACTCTAGACTTAACATATCTAAGTAAGCTAGAAAAGCTAAAATAGCTATAATTATAATATATATACTTTAGAAAATCTATATAGAATTCTAGTATAAGATAGGGTATAACTTTCTTATTATCTAGTAGAATATATTATAACTCTAGTGTTTTATTATTATTAATAATAGTATAGTTAACTACTTTTTCTTATATAAGCTTTTATAAGCATTCTTTCTATAGAAGTATACTAGATAATTAAAAGGCAATTATTACGTCTATAAAGTCGGTTTTCTTATCTACTTAGAAGTATATATTATTAATATGCTCTATAACATTTATAGAAATACTTTTTATAAAGTTAGGGTACCGTAATATAGCATTAGAAATAATGGCTTTAGATTTTTTTCTATACTAAATCTTAATATTATACTTAGAAAATTTCTTAAACTACCTTATAACTCTCTTACTAGGGGTTTTTATAGTTTATAAGTACTATAGACTTTTATAATTAGTTAGAATAACTATCTTATATCTATTCTAAATATATATAGTCTATATACATAGTGCTTTCTTAATTATAAGACCTTTTTTCTTATAAACAGGATAATTTAATTTAGTAGCTTTAAGTTTCCGCCTACTAAATATAATAGGGTATAACTTATTATCCTTACTATTTTAGTAGAAAACTAATCTAATAGCCTATTTAAAAGCGTTAGTTTTAATCTAGAAAGGCTTTAAAGTATTAGGTATAACTAGAACTAGTCTAGTTATAAGGTTCTTTTTTAACTTATTAAAGAAATGCATATACTATAAGTTCTACCTAATAGGTCTTTTCTTAATAGTATAAAGATTAACATTTTCTTTTTTTAATAAGTTAGAAAAAAGGGCTATAAGCTTTATAAAGCTACGGATATAGTAATAATAGTAGCTTATAAGTCCTAAAAACTAATAAACTTATTATATATTCTAAGGTATAGGCTAATTCTAAATAACTTTAACCTTATCTTATATAGGTTATGTATAGTTTAGCATAATAAGATGTCTATAAAACTTAACTTCTTATACTTTTATAATGCATTTCTTTATAGAAATAAAGAGTTTTTTTTATTATAACACTTTAAACACTTTATATAAGTGCTTTACGTGCTTTTTCTTTGTTTTAAAATAAATTAGAATGTTATTAAGATATATAATAACTAACTTACCTAAGAAAGGACGTAGGACTTTATTTATTAAGGTCTAAAAAGTTATAAAAGCGTTATAAAGGCTAAAAGGCATAATAAGAAACTTATACTTTTCTTACTAGGTGTTAAATATAGTCTTTATAATAAAGTCTAGTTCTATTAAAAGTTGCTAAAATCTAGAAACAAGATTAAGCTTAAAAAACTAAGCGGCTCTAGTAAGTATATTAAGATAATCTTATATAAAAGGTAAGAAGTATTTATTCTTTTTTATAAGTTTGTTTAAAGCATAAAAGTTAATATACATTCTTTACTTATTACTAGGTTTAGGCATAAAGAGAATAGGGCTTTTCTATAAAAAGAAGGATTCTTAAATAAGACCTTATTATAATAGTATATTAATTTATTTCTACTATTTTTATAACTATATTAGATTTAATAAATATGCCTATATGTTTATAGGCTTTAAGTCTCTAGTATTAATTAAATGGATAATGTCTCTTTACTTTAGTAGTCTAGTAGGTAATTCTTTTCTAAATACTACCTAGTACTAGGTAATAATAGTAGCTTATACTTTCTAATTAGTATTAAGTTAAATAATAAGTGCTACTAGTTAATTATAGTTATACCAGAATAGGTCTATATCTAGGGGTTTAGGCTATTATAAAGAAATAGTAGGACCCTTAGGTTAAGGGGCACTAGTTATAGGGTTAATTATAACATTTCCTATCTATTTATAGATAATTATAGGGTTAGTTATAGGCCCTCTAGCGTAAGGGGGGCTAGTTATATAGCCTCTAGCTTAAGGGTAGCTAGTTATAGAACCTTTAGTTTATAGATAACTAGTTATAGGGTTAAAAGAGGGGTTAAGTTCTATTATAAAAGTAAAAAAGGGGTATAAGTAAAAAATATAAAGAAGTTTTAAAGAGGCTTAAGTGCTATATTAGTTATATAATGCTATCTAGTCTACTTATAAGAAGAAATATTCTTCTTATATTAATTAAAGCTTTTCTAGCTAGAAAGACTACTTAGATCTATCTTATAACTCTTAGTAGATATATTATTATCTCTTTAGTAAAGTAAGAAAAATAACTTAGCTAAGATATAATTAAGTTATAGGTCTTATCTTTTCTATTATAGATAGTTATAGGTAGTTATAGGGGTTTATAATCTTCTTACCTAATAGATTAGAGGCGTAGGTATAACCTAGAAAGCTAATATTAGCTTATTCTTATAGCTATAATATATTATATATAATAGAGATAAGGTATGCCTATAATGTTAGCATTATATAAACTAAGGTAGTTATAAGTCTATATTTTAAGGGCTATAAAGGGCACCTTAGGCCGTAGAGACCTTCTAGAGCTTAGCTACTAGATGTAATTGCTAAAGGAACTTGATTTTTTTAGACTACTGGCGTAACGCGTCGTTTATATACCACTTCCGCCAAGCAAGGCTGCTTCTCCGGCTTCGCAATAACAAAGCTCTAGATGGACGTTGATGGAGCATGTGAATTGTTGCATGTTGTCTTTCCACAACACATAACCGAAACACGTCGTCTATCCATCTTGCGCTACCTTTCGAGCAACCTGCGTCGCATGAACTCGATCGTCTAGGATCCCTCCTTGCAGCCCTCGCGAGCCCGAGCATGCACCTTCGATAAACAGTCGCGATGCGCTTCACCAAACCGATCTGGTTGACCCACGGAGGTCGGTCGCATATGATTTCTTGTTGGATTTGACAGAGCTAGATCTGACAAAGACACGTCACAGGCGACAAGAAGGACTATGAAGTCTACAGCTGTCACGTCTCGCCCGATGGAAGCCGCTTGGTAACAGCAGGAGGAGGTGCGCCTTGTCCCACAGACATGCAAACAGGAGCAGATATGCTAAGACGGACTCTCTACAGATGGACATGTGCGCATCTGGTCGACGGACGCAATCCGCAATGGCGCCAACGCAGACTACACCAAGCCCAAACAGCTGGCGGCTATGAGCTACCACTCGGGCACCATCCACTCTGTGCGCTTCTCTGGAAATGGCAAGTACCTGGCCTCGGGCGCCGACGACAAGATTGTGTGCATCTACAACCTCGACCCGAACCCTCCCGCCCATACCACTTTCGGTAGCAACGAAACTCCACCCGTCGAGAACTGGCGCATCTTCCGCCGTCTGATCGGCCACGACAACGATGTCCAGGACCTGGGCTGGTCGGCCGACTCGTCCATCCTCGTTTCAGTAGGCCTGGACTCCAAGGTTGTCGTATGGTCTGGCCACACTTTCGAGAAGCTCAAGACGCTGTCACAACACCAGAGTCACGTCAAGGGTATCACCTTCGATCCCGCAAACAAATATTTCGCTACTGCCAGCGACGACCGCACCATACGCATCTTCCGTTTCACTTCACCGCCCCCCAACGCTACTACCTACGATCAAGTCAACAATTTCGTCCTCGAAGCCACCGTCTCGGTCCCCTTTACCACGTCTCCCCTGACCACATACTTCCGCAGATGTTCTTGGTCCCCGGATGGAGCTCACATAGCTGCTGCCAACGCCGTCAATGGTCCTGTGAGCTCGGTCGCAATCGTCACACGTGGAAGCTGGGAGAGCGAAGTCAATTTGATAGGTCATGAGGGTCCTGTCGAAGTGTGCGCTTTCTCTCCACGCCTCTTCTGTCGTGAGCCACCTCCACCGGCCAGCGACATTAGTGCTCAGGAAAATTTCGCTGCTGCTGCTGTCACCGTCGTTGCATGCGCCGGCCAGGACAAGACACTCAGCGTCTGGAACACAAACTCTCCTCGACCCTTTGTCGTCACACAGGAGCTTGCCGCCAAGCCCATCTCGGATCTTGCCTGGTCACCTGATGGCGAAACCATCTACTTTACTAGTCTGGATGGAACGATCGCTTGTTGTGTCTTTTCTGCAGGAGAACTGGGCTATCCAGCACCGGTCGTGAACAACGACAAGGCCTTGGCTCGTTTTGGTGCCGGTAGAAGGGTTGGCGTTGTCGAAGGCCCGGACGCCTTGAGACTCGAAGAGAACAGCAAAGCCGGCGAACTCAAAGGTGTTCAAGGTCGCATGGGTGAGCTGATGGGTGACGGTACAGTCGCTGTCCCCTCTCTGAACGGCTCCTCGGACAAGCCCGCTCCTCCTTCAACCAACGGCGCATCCAAGGACGCTACAACAAATGGCAGCACCGAGACTGCCGAGCCCAAGGAAGCAATGCCTCCGCCGGATCCACAGGTCGCAAAGATTGATAAGCTCAAGCAGCGCGTAACCATCACAAAAGACGGCAAGAAACGCATAGCCCCGTTGCTAGTCTCGTCGTCTTCCGGAGTTGGAGAATCCTCGTTACCAAAGCCACAACTCATGTCAAGTGTCTCGCAAGCCAGTCGCAATGATGCACCTCAGACAACACTGGACTTATCGAAGCCATTTGACGGTCTACCAAGAGGAGGTCTTGCTTCACTGTTACTTGGCAATAAGAGGAAGTTCGCCGAAATCGAGGGAGACGATGATCGCCGTGCCGAAAAACGCATCGCATCCATTCAACAGACCGGAGCCACACCCGTAGTCATTAACACTGCCGCTGGTCTTGTTCCGCCAAGCTCGGCCGGCAAAAGCGTGACCGAGACTGCTGAACCTCTCAGGCCTGCAATTGTCAACCCTAGCTTAACTACTAGCCAGGTTAGACTAGCGGTGCCTCTGGTAAGAGCGACCATAGTCAGGCCTCTCGATACAAATAACAACCAGGAGAATGAGGGACAGCAAATGGATACAGGGGACGAGCCATCAATTGTGTTCGAAGCACGCAACGCTTCTGGTCCTGCACGTACGGGAAGAGTACAGGATCGTGACCCTACCCGCCTCACAGTCTCTCGACGAGGTCAATCAATATGGCAAGACTATCTACCACGAGCAGTTCTGCTTGTTACAGGGAACCATAACTTCTGGGCTGCTGCTTGTGAAGACGCGTCAGTCCATATATGGACTCCAGCAGGTCGCAGACTTCTCAACGCCCTGATTCTCGATGCACAGCCCGTCATTATGGATTGTCGGGGCTGGTGGCTCTTGTGTGTGAACGCGGTGGGCATGTGCTACGTCTGGAACATCAAGACCATGTCATCGCCGCACCCACCAGTGTCTCTCGCACCTGTGCTTGACATCGCTGCCACAGCTCAGCAAGGCCACACTACCAACGGACCGGCCGTCATGTTTGCTCGACTCAACTCGCAAGGACGTATCATAGTAGGGTTGTCCAACGGAGATGGTTACAGCTATTCACAAGCCATGTACATCTGGCAACGTCTATCGGAGCCTTGGTGGGCAGTCGGCAGTCAGTATTGGAACACGGCTGACACATCCATATCCACTGTGCAACCTACTACAAAGGGCGTCAATGGCACTTCTACCATTGATGATGACCTGAAACCAGAAAACTTGTCCGCTGGCATAATCCCTCTACTCGAACGTAACACCACGACTCAATCTTTGCTACGCGGTCGAGCTTACTTCCTGCAAAGACTGGTCAAGACGCTGCTCGTTGCGGAAGGATATGAGGGATTCGAGAGCGCCGTGAGTGTTGCACATCTCGAGAACCGCGTCGCAGCAGCCATGACTTTGGGCGCACGCGAAGAGTTCCACCTGTACCTCCTGATGTACGCGAAGCGTATTGGCGCCGAAGGTTCGAAGGCCAAGGTCGAAGAATTGCTACGGTCACTTATGGGTAGCGTGTTCGAGGACGAAGAGGAAAAGCCAGCCGAGGAGAAGGGTCAAGGATGGATGGCTGAGGAAGGAGATCTGGTCGGATGGCCCCGAGAAGAGCTACTTAAGGAAGTCGTTCTCATCCTGGGTAAGTTGATCCCTTTCGATCTCGCTCATGTCGACTGTTACTGACACAAGCTGTAGGCAAGCACCGTGATCTTCAACGTATCACCGTCCCTTACGCTCGCCTTTTGGGTGTCCTCGATGGCGCGAGTGATGGCTTGGCTTCTTCAGCCATGGAAATCTGAGGGCAGAGTATTGCATCTTCCACTATTTGCTTCGTCATCTGCATCTTCCCTGCCTTAGCACTAGCCTTGCAGAAGCGTACGCAAGGCGATAAAAGCGATAAACATGCCCACATGCATAGGCGTATTGGCGTTCAACGGGCAAAGACCTAGGGAACATGGGATTGTTGACTGTGTGCTTCCGTGGCTACAATCAGGTCTGGAATCAACTGCTTTTTTGTAGCTAAGAAGATGACTGCACGTCACCATGAGAGAGGGCTGGCTGAATTTCGCATCAACGCTTCGTCTCGTCGGTATCGCCGAGAATACTATTTAACAGTGTGCCGTGTACATGGTCGTCAAAGGTTGCATCGTGCCGAGAGGTGGATTCAAAGATCTACACAATAGATAGAGTTTACGCTATAGAACCAATCAGCGTCGAAGCCCCCGCATCACAATGGCCCGAGCCACGATTTGATCAATAATGTCGACGTCACATAACATCTGCCTTTCAGCTTCCATTCCTTAAGCTTACACAGCAACAGCAGCCTTTTTCGCATGCTGACTATGGATGAAGCTGAACAGAACGATGGCGACAAGGGAGCGTCGCATTGGCAGTTGTGTGAAGCGCTCGAAGGATTGCCAGACCAATGGAATGAAGACGGATCGTGTCGAGGATCGCTACTGCGTATAGCGGCACGAGTAGAACCAGTAAACGCTCTCAGGTATCCGCAAGCGGTAAGTGTAATTGGCGTGGTTCGCAGCAGGAATTTTTTGGAGTGGCGCATAATCCTACGAGGCGATTGAGTGATAAGACAAAACCAGGCGGTGGTCGCTCCTTCCTCATACTCTGCATTCGATTCTGGTTTACCCGCGCGACCGGATCTACTTGACAAGTGCGACAGACGCGGCCGACTCTCTTCGACGCAAGCAACCTCAGCTCGCTAGTGTCAAGCGACACAATACGACCACCATGGACTTCCTAAAGCACTCCAAGAGGAGCGACGACATACACACCCACGATGATAAGAGTCTGCGGCACATGTCATCCAACCAGGCCGAGGCTGAGGTGGGCCAGGCGACAGTCGCCGTGGCGCCCGAAGCAGGACTCTCGTTTGGCAACGTCCTCAAGGGTCAATCTGCGCACTCTCTCACACCTTTCGAGAAGAAAGCGGCCCTGATCAATGCTGAACTCGACAAGTTTGGCATGGGCAGGTACCAATGGTGTATCTGGTTTCTGTGCGGCTTCGGTTACTTCTTGGATCTGGCCTGGTCGCAAGGTGTTGGACTTATTGCTTCGGCCATCTACCAGGAGATGAATGTGCCTGATCCAAGGCAGGGAGATATCTTTGCTTGTGCCAACGCTGGTCTGGCCATTGGTGCTTTTACCTTCGGTATCCTGGTTGATGTCATTGGCCGTCGTTTGGCCTTCAATCTCACATGTCTGATCACTTCGGTCTTTGGTCTGATCTTGGTACGGCTGCCTTCAAGAAGAAGTGATTCAAACGCTAACGCTCAGCCAGGCTGCGCCCAAGTACAACTACGGTGCCATTTGTGGCATTTACTTCCTCTCCTCGCTTGGTCTTGGCGGCAACATTCCCATCGATGCCACTATCGCGCTCGAGTTTCTTCCGCAGAATCGTCGCTTCCTGGTCGCTCTTCTTTCTCTGTGGCAGCCCATCGGCGTTGTAGTTGCATCCGGCATCACATATGGCACCGCCGCCAGACCTAAGTGGCGTTGCGATGCAAATCTGCCTGCTTGTGGTACTGGCCAAAGGCCTTGTTGCACACCCGACAGCAACATGGGTTGGAGGTACACGCTCATCGTTCTCGGAGGCATGACCTTGGTTGTCTTTTTCTTGCGTTACTTTGTCTTCACCTTCCAGGAATCGCCCAAGTTCCTGCTCAGCAGAGGAAGGGACGACGAGGCGATTGAGGTGCTGCACAGGATTGCCAAGTTCAACAGAGCTCCCCCGCCCGTCTTGACTGTTGCTCATCTTGCCGCCGTTGATGAATCCTCTTCATTATCCACCGACGAGCTCGAACTCGCTGGCCAACCTCTCAACACTATGCAAACCCTCAAGCGTGTCTCGAAGAACACAGCCAAGAGCTTCAAGCACCTCAAAGCTCTCTTCACCAACAAGCTGCAGGTTTTCATCTTTGTTCTTTTAGCCATTGCCTATATGGTGAGTACCCTTGTCTATATACTCCAATCCATCTTGGCTAACATTTTCCTCTGTAGGGTGACTACTGGTCTTTCAACCTTGCCGGTCAATTCTTACCTCTGATTCTTCTCCGAAACGAAGTCAACGCATCTGGTTCAGTCACCGAGACTTACCTGCACTACATCTATATCTATACTCCTGGTATTCTCGGTGCGATTATTGCCATGGCATCTGTTCAATTACCTCTTGTTGGCAGAAAATGGTCGCTTGTCTTCTCCGCCCTGTGCCAGGGCCTTGCCATGGCCATGTATACTCAAGTCACTAACACAGCTGGCTACGTTGGTCTCAATGCCTTCGAATATATCATGCAGACAGTGAGTCCCCGAAGTTGCCCATCTCGAGTCCAGATCACGAGCTAATCTTTTCTCAATAGTACTTCAACGCCGTCCTCTATGCTTCAGCCCCTGAATTATTCGATACCGCCTACCGTGGCAGTGCCAGTGGAATGCTGTCTTGCTTGGGTCGTATCGCTGGTATCGTTGCTCCTTTTGCCGGAGCAAGTTTGCTCGCCGACCAGAGTTCGGGTATCCTCTGGCTTGGTGCTGGCGGCATCTGGCTTTCCGCAATCACCATGGTCTTCCTTCCCGTCGAGATGAGGGATCGCCAGATGTTCTAGATGTCACGTCTGGGTCTTCAATGTACATTTTCATCTCAAGCATGTCCACCACTGGACTCACACTCATCGCTTGCTCTAATGCTTACTCACATAATACCCTATATTCAATCTTATCGCTTTTCTTCTTTTCTATCCAACTATTCAGGAATGTATGTCCTCCTGGAAAGCGTGTTAGCACAAGCAAAGCCTACAACGACTCAACTCACCATTGCTCGTCAACTTCCGGCTCTGGACCTCTGACAAGGGTCAGCTCAAAGTCGTTGTTGTCTCCCTTGGAGTCGACTCGAATCACATCGCGGAACTCAGGGTTAGGGTTCATACGGCTTGCGCTTTCTTACAGTTAATGTCGCGGACACAGATGCTAGTAGTAGTAGTCGTCGCCGCACAGAGGAGGAGATTAGGGTTGTTGTTTACGACTAGATGGTCTGGTTATAGGAGCAATCACGTGTTCAAAAAAGAATGCGTGTCTATGAGCTAATGGACCCGCGATTTAAGGAGCTAGGGGTCGAAAGTGCTCTAAGAGCGGATTTTAAGAGAGGCATTAACGATGAGTAGATCCACGTCAAGATGCTCTAAATGGTAGAACCAGGCGTTTGCTTTGTACTTTATACACTTTCGATAATCGAGTTGTTCGTCTTATATGTTTTCTGTTATTCTGCTGCCTTCTCCAAATATGCTTGGCTGCTCAAAGTCATGAAGGCCATGATGTCATGGCGTGTCGTGTAAACAACCTCTACGCAGATGCGGTAACTGCTCCTTCCGTGACAACGTCTATACAGCTTCTTTTACCAACATGCATATCACTCGCTCAATCTACAATCAACATGGCGACTTCGAAGCCCTCGGTCACTTAGTCGGTGACTCGGCTTGAAGAGAAGTTGCATGATGGAATCTCTTCAAACACATCACACGCAGATGTGAGAGTGATGATCGAGCCGCTGGCTGGAGCGTCCTTGAGCAAGGCCCCAATTGCTTGTTGAGCAAGAGAACTTGTCCGTCACATGTATGTCTGCTCCTGGCCTCACACTGATGCATCCCTGCCTTCACATGTATCTGACCTTGATCAATAGGCAAGATCGGTCAAAGGATGCACAACTTTCACCCACCAAGCGTCCTCAGCAGTCAAACGCAAAGGACAAGAAGGGCATTCGCAGCAACCATCAGCGCCGAGACGACTCGTCTTCTCAGGGCAAGGGTGGCCGCCAGTCAAGACGTCCCTCGCCTGCTCGTCACAGCAAGCGTCAGCACCGCGACGACTCGCCTTCCTAGGGCAAGAGCCGTGGCCAGTCAAGACGTCCTTCACCTCTTCGTCGCAGCAACTATCAGCGCCGAGACGACTCGCCTTCCCAGGGCAAGAGCCGTCAGTCGAGACCTCCCTCGCCTCTTCGTCACAGCAAGCATCACCACCGCGACGACTCACCTTCCCAAGGCAAGAGCCGTCAGTCAAGACCTCCCTCGCCTCTTCGTCACACTCAGGGTCACTACATGGATGACCTCGACGACGACCGCTACGATGACCGCTATGATGACCGCTACGATGACCGCTACGACTATCGCCGTCAAGGACGCCTCAGAGACGCCGAGTTCCAGCGCCCACTTCCCACTCAGAGCCGCTACGTGGATGACGTTGACGACAGCCGCTACGACGACCGCCACGATCACCGCCGTCAAGGAAGCCTCAGAGACGCCGAGTTGCAGCGCCCACCTCCCACTCAGAGCCGCTACGTGGATGACTTTGACGACGAGCGTTACGACTATCGCCGTCGATCAAGCCTCAGAGACGACAGCTTCCCGCCTCCACATCCTGCTCAGGCTCGCTTCAGGCAAGAGGACGATGATGACCGCTACAACTACCGCTGTCTAGATGGCAAGGCTCAGAGGGATGCATCACCATCACGCGAACGCCACCGATCTCGTGCAGATGGCAAGAACATAGGAGGCAATTTCGGACAAGTTGTACGTACAACAACACCAGAGAAGAAGAAGAAGAAGAACACGCGGAAGAATGAGATTGAGGAGACTTCGCCTCTTGATTCTTTGCCATCTGAGCTACCTGCAAAGCGTCAGAGGAAGTCTCGATACGAAACGTTCGACCTCAATGATGCAGATGATTTTATTGTCGACGGCTCTGGTGACACTGGACCGAACTGGGGGGAAGATGAAGATTATCATCAATCGGAGATGTCGGCAGACGAAGAGGATGACGATGAAGAGAGTGAAGAAGAAGAAGAGCCATGGGACGATGATGACGATGATACGTTCAACCCGGGCTACGATGGCCTTGTCGACTATGACGAAGAGCCGTCACCACAGGACGCATCAGCGCAAGGGCCAGTCACGCGGAACACTTCCGACCCAAGAGGACACGATTCGACGTACCAAGGTCTCATCAGGAAGACAACTCTGAGAGCCCAAGACCTCGAACAATCACCTTTTGCACGCTTCCGCTGTCCTTTAGCTGGATGTGGAACAACCTTATCCGAGAGGGAAACTCTACAAGACTTGTGGAAGCATGCCTGCGACGATGACCACCTACTTGGCCTTTACAACCAGGGTCGCTACCAGTGCGAGCTCGGATGTGAGGAAGGCTTTACCGACGCTCTTGCTCGTCTCTTCCATTATGCCAAACAGGCATGTACTGGCCACATGCCTGAAGACTATCAGTGCACCATCCAAGGTTGTGTTGGTCCGTCAACCAACAAATCTGGCTCCAGACTTCTGCACTGGTTGAACTCTCACGCCCCAGACGCATGGCGCATGGAAAGTCCAGGGGTTGCGGACAAAGTTCACGAGGCAACTACCAAGTGCATTGTCTTTCAGAATCACGAGTCCGGCTTCTGTGACGAGAAACTGTTGCAACGCATTGATATAGATGCCGTCGAAGACACGTCGACAGATGTTCTGCGTTTTACTTTTCAGTCGGTTCCCGGACCCCCTCGATGGCCAGCGCGGAGAGGCCAAAACGGAGCGCCAACTGGATTCATATCGACAGACGAGATCAAGCGAATCTGGAGGGATATGAGCGAAGTCGTCAAAAGCTATGTACCCGCTGAATACTACAATGTGCTCAACTGCGAGAGCCCCAAGGACGTGGACGTTACCTTGATCCAAGACTGGGCAGCAAGGGACACAATTTATCGAGAGGAAAGTCAGTGTGCCACGCCGAAGGTCTCTTCTGGTGCCGCTGCTCGTTATGAGAGCTACAAGAAGTCATGGATTGTCAACCAAGGCGGCAGAGCAAGACACCTGAAGGGTACAGACAAGAAGGCAGACTTTGGCGGCGTGAGAGCCTATGATCTTACTTCGACAAAGGTCAAATCGTTCACGCAGTGTAGCTTCCAGTGCCCAGCACCCTGGTGTACTGTGGCATCTTTTGCGCCAAACGCAACATTGCGGGCCTTCCTCATGCACATGGAGGGGCCTTCACATGCGCAGTGGCTTGCAACCCAGCCAGGTACATTTCACTGTCGATTCCAATGCGGTCACGCGTTCATCTCAGAGCACTCGCGCTGGCGTCATGAGGCCTCGCAGACATGTCCAAACCAGCCTCCAAGCGTGGATGTGGTCCGAGTCCGTTATCCCGAGGAGCTTACGACAAAGTGTCGCGAATTCAACACTGCCAATGCGCCTGTGTCTTTGCTGGAGTGTACGCCCCACTACGAGGCCAAGCACCGGAGAGACGAGTTCCTTCACAACAACAATGCACTCAAGTGTTATATATCGACTACCAGTGTGCCGCCCAACGCTGTGTTGGTCCGCCAGAAAACAAGCCTATGGCAAGACTTCTGCACTAGTTGAAAGCCCACGCTTTAGACGCTAACCGCATCAATGATCCAGCACCAATGTTGTTCGAAGTAGTGTCTGGTAAACGTAGAGTGTTCAAGGATGTTTTATGGTTGTCTTGCCACCATGTATTGCTTTGGTGTGTCTTCAACTTCCAACAAGTGGTCTTGTGATTGAACGGTCGAGATACCAATATCATCATTTGACGACTCTTCGATTGTTCGTATGCGAGCTCTGAAAATCACTCAAGGTACTTGCAAAGTACCGTACTAGTCGCCAGTGGATCCATATATGAATGAGTGGAGAAAAAGGGACGTGGCCTTCGGACCAGGTCCAAAACATCATGACAGGGTCACACGCACAACCTGACATTTTGGCCTCTGTTCAATCTATCTTTACACTTTTCTTCTTCTTCTGAGAACCATCGTTCGAGGTCCCTTGTACGTGACTAGTGGGAAAGCTTTGTTTAGCTCAAAAACGTTCAGCTTCTTCCACATGAGACCTGCAAGTTTTGGGATATGTGGTATCATCACCTTGAACTGTCTGAGGGAGGCAGTGCGTGGTAGATTGGGAAGGAAGCTTGAAGACGGTATAAAGATGTCTAGTATGAGGGAAGCATTCGACTCTAGAGTTGGGAAATCCGAGCTACTGAGTGAGGATAGCTAAGAGAGGGGGAGCGAGGTAGGTGCTAGAGTAGTCATGGATATCTCTAGCTGATTACTGTCGACATTTGTCATCTTCTGCAAGTCAAGGACATCTATGCTATGATGAAAACTCTCGCTCGAGAGCCATGATGGACGCCAGATGGGCAAAATGCCAGACACTATATTGCTTACGGAATCTCAACTCAGAACCATACCAAGTGATATTCAGAGCGCAAGAACAAGCGCCGTGCTGCGGTGATCATATGCAGTCACGACAGGATACAACAGAACAACTGCACTGCAATGATACATTTAGATCGTTCTTCTCTGGGACTGTGTCTTGGATCCTGCTCGACATGATGCTTGATGCAAGCCGACCAGCAGAATCAACAAGCATCGAAAGATCTTCAGGCAGAATGAGCCATCATCTTACTGGAAGGAGAAGGGGGTAGATGTCGAACACAAGACCTACATTTATCTTGCAGAGTGACAGATAGCTCAATATATCGGAGGTGCCGAAGAACCAAGGCCTACAATTCAGTCAACGTCCAAGAAACCTCAAACATCGACTCTTGATGAAACGATCCTGTGTTCAAACTTCCAGCAACATCAAGTCGTCGACTTATAACAATCGTTAGTCAAGTCATGGCGATATAGCGGAGAACAAGGAGAACCTGTAAACCATGGAGTCGCCGACACGGTGCCTTGCACAAACGCGCTCGTGCTCCCACTCGGGTAGCTGCAGCCAACCCCGGATCAGGGAGCTGGGAGGTGTGGTTACACAAACGACACTCGCGAAGCTGGCTTAGCGTGCATTCCTCTGAGACAATGCTTTCGCACCGTTCGTCTCTACGCAAAGATGAGACTCAATCGACTTACCGGTTGCAGTAGTGTGAAATTGCCTGGTTGTCTGTTAGTTTGTAGAGCGGTGGTGGGGTTCTCACAGTGCATTACGGCCGAGGGACGAGGGGTCGTGTGCCAGTCGCTGTTTTCAGTAGACCAACCATTGAGAGCCCGAGGACCGTCGTGGTGGATTGGTTGCCTGCGTGTGTTGGGATGTGCATGCTGCATGCCTACACCAAATCTCCACGGTCACGAGAATCAGGACCAAACAATGTGTCTCCCCAAGCTCTATGCATGTGCGGACCGCCTTACCGCTGGGCGGGTGACCACATCTGCCATGACCACATGTGGTGTCTATCCTGGCTATGCGGCGTCATGACGCCTAATCAATTCGAAAAGAGATTGAAGAGGAGATGTTGTCCTCGCTTCAAATTCAGCCTGAGCTTCACGTAGTGCTTGGGTTTTGCTCTCACGCTCGTCAATGTCTCTTTTCGGTTAGAGTTGCATAGCCGACATCGAAGAATGCTGATGGTGTTGGCCGGGTCCGGAGGGGCCTGTCAACCGTGACAGCGATTGGACAGTGATTCAACAGGTACCAAATGTACAGCACATGCAGTTTCTTGGGGATTCGCTTGTAAGGGCGGGTGGACATAGCACGCTATGCTTCCTCTTGTTTTATGATGCATGTCATCTTGTCTTTTCTGCAAACCAGTGGGTCCTGCAGATCTGAGGCCCTGCCGACTGGGCCGATGAGACGGGTCAGTCGTCGGGAAGACAGCCAATCCCAAAGTCAAGGTAGTGGCGTCTCTAGCTGCAGCCAAAGTTGAGAGTGTCTGAAACGAGGATCCGCCTGCGCAATCCGACCTTGCTGGTAGAAGACATGGCCCATAGGTTCCTTCCTCACTGTCGCAACTCGAAGAAATCTGGAAGAAGGCAGCAGCCGAGTGAATTTTCGAAAGCAGTAACGCAGGTCCAATGAGAAGTGGCTTGTCCCAAAGCGGGCAGACAGGAGAGCGTCAGAGGGTCCAGGCTCCAAATCCCTATACGGATGCGGTGATGCTTGTCCGGCTTCAGTAGTCTGCCATTTGCAGAACGACAAGTTTGCAATCGGCACTTTGCTCAATCTTCACGGGTAGAGTTTGTACAAATACCTTTCACGAGACCGACAAAGAACCTTGGGATCCTCTGACGGTCTTTCTGCTGTTTCGTTTTTCCTTTGGCAAATATTTCGACTTGTTGAAGCCATCCCGGCCTGTAAGGACTTTGTCTAACACAACGAACATCAAAGATCACCTGCGTCGAAACACAAGCAAATCGATAGTTCAAAGCGTTAGCTTGTCATTCAGTGACAGCCACAATTTCGGTGTTTGACCAAAACATTGCGATCCAGGAGACAGGATTGCGAAAGTAGACAAGGTTCGTTGCATCTGCCTTTGATCCAAGCACGTGGTTTACGTGGACGAATACATCCACATTCGTCCTTCTGACAGCACAAGAGCTTTGCTTACCATGTCATAGCTTGCAAGTGTTTGGCCAGCGAGAACGCATACTATCTTGCTTTTTGTGCCCCAGAGTGACACTGACTCGGACCCCTTTCGAGCTTTATCCGAGACCGCTTGGTACGAGACTGGTGACTTAGCCTGTAGCCGATCAAGATCGATTCCAGCATCACCTAGAGGTGACACAATCTCTCTGCTGCCCTTTTGCTTTATTCGTCGCCACAGAATAGTCGTCCCAATACACTGAACAAAGCCGACATTCAGTGTGTGCAAGAGATCAAGCAAACGTCTGAAACAGCAAAAGCAACACCAAGTCCTGCTTGAATCTACGAGCAAGTGAAGGTCGCAATGTCGTCCAACCAAATTACCCAGTCAGGTCAATACGGCCCGTCCTTGGACAACCAACATGAGCTGTCCCACATTGAAAGCTACAATGAGGGACAGGCCTATGACAATTTCGCATTCGTAAGTGGTTCTTCGGCCGATTAGAAGAACACGCTGACCATGACAAGGACAACTCAGGATGGCCAGACGGCAGCAGCCTTGGTACATATGACAACGCCAACTACGGCTATCAAGATGTCGGTGTCAGTACCCCAGCCTCTCGTCCCGACACTGGAAGCAATGGCAGCAGAAGGACGCGAAGTGGGAGAGCGGCCAAACCCATGGACTCGCCAATGAGTTCATCGCGCTCCACACCCGCAGCCAGCAGTCCCCATATCGCCGGAGTGAGAAAGAACAGAGCCAAGAAAGTGCAGGAAGCAGATGTCGTCCTTCAAGCACCCTTGAGTGTGTTGACCAAGGACTCGGACACACCACTGAGGGATATGGAGGCATGGGCCAACAGATCGGTGGAAGAGAGGCGTGCGGAGGTGACCAAAGCCAACAAGATCGCAAGACCCATGAACAGGTTCATGCTATACCGATCCGCATACGCTGAGCGTACCAAGAAGTGGTGCGATCAAAACAACCACCAGATCGTGTCCAAAGTCACTGGCCAAAGCTGGAAGAAGCTGGAGCCGAAAGAGATCAAAGACTACTATGACCGCCTGGCAACAATAGAAAGGGAGAACCACCAGAGAGCCTTCCCAGAGTACAAGTTCTCACCTGCAAAGGCCATACCCAAGAAGAAGAACCCGAAGCGTATCCTGGACTACCCCGAAAGCGCATACAGCCACTTCAGCGATTCGGACGGCGACCCTGATGGCGAGTACCGACCAGGACGACAAGCCAGACAACCGAAGCAGCCTCCAAGAATGACGAATCCTTATGCCGACAACTACTCGTACGCAGATGCCAAGTACCAGGTTGCGGAAGCCGGAAGAAGTTCTGCGTCATACCAGCAAATGCTGCCATATGCAGCCAGTCAGGCACAGATGTACCACAGCCACCACCAGCCGTACGCGTATGCGGTTGCCAACGGTCATGGTCAGTACGCGGTTTACCAGCAACAAAGTGGAGGGCAGCGGGTGCACGACAACCGGATGGCAATGAATGGAACACCAGCATCGATCGGGTCCAGCGGAGCATTGGTGTCGTTGCCTGGCGGGCAGCACCACGAGCTGCTGCAGTCCAGAGGCCCGACACCAGTTTCGTCTTACCAGCAGCCGCAGCATGGGGGCAACTTCATGGACCACAACGGACTACTGCTGCACCCCGACCACACAAACTACAGCTTGGCACCAGAGGTCCCGGGCTTTGATACCAACTTTCAGGATGCCATGCACGGCGGGTTCGACATGAGTGGTGGGCAGGCGGCTACCGAGGGAACTGTAAGTGATGAATTCCTCGTGGATCCACAGCTGGGTGGAATGCTCGACGATTCGCCATACCAGCAATTTCTTGAGCGATAGAGGCAGCGTGGAGCGGATGACAGGATGACCTCACGGTCTTGGATGGACAAAGTCATTGGGTCGACATCGAGGGCGAGTTGGATATGTTATGTGGTTGGACATAATGGAGTCTATATTTGCGAGGACATAGCATCAATGAGAGTCAATATTGACAAGTTGTACCTTCCTTGTGTAATTATTTCAATGCGATTTGAGAAAGATACAGGTCAGGAAGGAATGGCATGGACTCGAGCTGGAGAAGGAGCGAGTTGGAAATTGGACGACGCGCCGACGAGTCGCTGCGGTCATCAACGCGTCCGGCGCGTCTCCAGCTCTCTCTCTTGGACGCCCAGTGAGACAAATTTCCTAGCCTTACCACAACAATGTATGGGGATGTCGGTAACAAACTGGTACACTGCAGTCATTTCGTCTGTCGCTCTAACTTACTGACGTTCAGCCTAGGTACAACATGCAAAGCGGACCCAGGCCCTCCCTCAGCTCCCGGCCTACCAGACCGAGCTCGTCCGCACCGTAGTACGTGAAGTCCGCGAGCTCAATCGGGAAGTCAACACCCTGCTCGAGCCCTTTGGTCCTTCGTTCAATCCGTCCCAAGATCCTGCGACCGCATGTGCTCTCCTCGTCAACCACCTGAGCATGCGCCGCAACAAACGCTGTCTCTTGGCCTACCACCGTGTACGCACCGACAAGCTCGAAGACATGTGCTGGAGGGGCGTCGACATCATTGGAGCCGATCAGACAACCGCCGAGCCGCAGACCATGAACGCCGAAGATACCAAGAGCAGTCTCAGCCCTGAGGAAGAGGAATACGTTCGTCTGTACAGCGATCTTCTGGCCGCCTACAAGGGCCAATGGACCGACATTGACCTGACTGGGAGTCTGGACCCGCCGACCGATCTCTTCATAGATGTCCGCGTGTTGAAAGATGCCGGTGAGATTCAAACAGAATACGGGTAAGTTGGTTTGAACACGCTCACGCAGCATCTACTTATACCTTCCACCAGAGCCATCAACCTCACCAAGAACAGTCAGTTCTACGTCCGCCAAGGAGACGTGGAACGTCTGATTCAGCAGGGCTATCTGCAGAAGCTCAGTTGAGCTCTTCATCTGTCTAACAGTTTTGTGCATGCCAGCATCCGAGACCGTGACACTAGTATATGGCTCGTTGCATTCTACAGGCATGCTCTAATTCCGCTACCTAGTCCAAAGTACAAGCCGGATGCCTCTCGCAAGGTTGCAGTCAAGGCTTGTTCTTGCGTTTGCAAGATTGCAGATGGGCCTTGAGAGGATTGCACGTATCAGGTACAGCCGAGTTGCAGACTCTTGACCGGTCTCTCAGAGCACCGTGGATACGGCTCATATTGCACAAGAGCACGGCAGCAAGCAGGTCAGACGAAGGCATGCTACTGACCGGCGTCAGCACAAGCTGTCGAAGAGCAAGCGGATCGGATGGCCGGCTGCCACGAATCAGGACGCGTGTGGGGTTGGTTCGCGACCACTTCACCAGTTGGTCGATCGATCGGCGTCACTACAAAGACCAGAATGGTGAAAATGACGTCGATTGAGCACCGCCGAGCGGAAATTCTCTGCGCTGGGCATGTTTTGAGAAGAGTCAGTCGCCAGGTCGGCGTGGCAGGAAGCAGAGGACGATATACAGAAAGTCCTGTCTAGTCGCAGTCTGTCAGGGAGCGGTCTAATACAAGGTTTATACAAGGAGCGTTTTTAGTTTGGGCAAAAGTGGAGCAGGAATTTTGACGGGGGCCAGAATCTGTTGGAGAAGTGGATGCCGGTGGATGCGGCCTCCAGCTGCTGTTATCTCGAAAACTAATTGTTAGCTGTCACTGTTTATAGCAGAATAATCTCTGCTTTTTTTGCTCTCTCCACTGGTGTCGACCTCATGCAGACTTGAAGTACCGGCAGTTGGCTCTCTGGGTCTGCATCTCCTGTCGTCGTCTCGTCAGCCCACGTCTCTTCTGGTTGACCAAGGCCAATCCCTCAAAGACCGGCCAGATCCGCCAACAAGAAATTGCGAAACTTGACGTCTTTTGGTCGCACCATGTCGCGACTGTTCAAGCGTGGCCGCACGCCATCGGATGCCTCGTCTCATCAGCAGCGTCTGCCATTCTCCAATGACGAGCTCCAGCCCGAAGACACGGATAGCCAGGACACGGCTTCGCGCTCCACTGGCCACAGAGCAAGAGCTCGCTCAATCACTTCGGCCTCGGCTCTCTCGTCCTCGTACAAGACGCCCAGCAGGTCCTACATCCACCATGCTGCCCACGGCTTTCAAGGTAACATCCAATTCACCACCAACGCCCGCCGAACGCCCAGCTAATGCCCCAACCACCAGAACCTCTCCAATATTCTTCCTCGGGCGTGCGCGAACAGACGGCCGAACTCTCTTCCTCCTTCTTAGGCGACTCGGATGCTCCGCGACCTTCTCAATCCCTGAATCGCCAATCGCAGGACTCGGCCGCCCATCGCAGAAGCTTCGATTCGACTTCGTCTCCCAGACACTCGCTCGAGATAGCCCACCACAGAAAGAGCGTCGATTCAGAGAGATCCTTGGGTGACGATGAACGGCCGCAAAAAGGACTTGCACGCCCAGAAGTCATTCAGGAGCAATCCGAGCCTGTCTCGCCAGAAGTCTCGTCCTCCAACCTGCCCGAAATGCTGTGGCAGCAGGACGACGGTCAACTACGCCAGCGTCCTCGCCCTTACAGCGACGTGCCTAGCCTGATCGTGAGCGAAGCTGGCCAAGACGACGCTGACGAAGAGACACCCCTCTTCGGAAGGCCATCATCAAGACGGGCATCGGGCTACAAGACTCTGGACGGCACTGACGATGAGGACGAGCCTGACATTGAGAGCCAAAGACTGCCGCGAGTCAAGTCATGGCAGAAGCTGCAGCATGCCTATCCTTCTCTACGGAAGGTGGCAGCTGATGGTTACCGCGTTGCGACGCACCCCAAGGAGTGGGACATGCAGCAAGTCTTCAAGACGGTTGTTGTTAAACCTGCGCTCGTCATACCCTCGGTCTTCCTCGGTGTCCTTCTTAATCTTCTGGATGCCCTGTCTTACGGAATCATCCTCTTCCCTCTCGGCGAGGAGGTCTTTTCCAGCATGGGTGCAGACGGTGTCTCCATGTTCTACGTCAGTTGCATTACTGCTCAGTTGACTTACTCTAGCGGGAGCATTTTCAGTGGAGGCGTTGGCTCCGAAATGATTGAGGTCGTGCCTTTCTTCCATAAGATGACCTACATGATCATGGGCCGCATGGGAACTGGTAACCCGGATGCTCTGAGAGCCACAGTCATCACTTCTTATGCCATGAGCTCTATTCTTACTGGTATGGTCTTTCTCGGTCTGGGAGCTGCCAAGCTGGGCACCCTCGTCAACTTCTTCCCTCACAGTATCCTTACTGGTTGTATCGGAGGTGTCGGTATTTTCCTGTTTGTCACTGGTATCGAGGTTTCGGCAAGACTGGATGGCAACCTCGAATTCACTTCTGCCGTCCTCCACAAGCTCTTCCAGGCCGACACCATCGTACTCTGGCTGCCTCCTCTTTTCTTGGCTATTCTTTTGTTGACCGTAAAGCATTACTACGACCGACCCTGGCTTGTCCCTGCATACTACATTGCCATCACTGCTATTTTCTACATTGTTGTGGCTGCAGTCCCCGACCTTGGCATGGAAACCCTGCGCCGTAAAGGCTGGGTCTTTGATGCACCGCAAGCCGGTCTGCCATTCTACAACTTCTACAGCCACTACAAGTTCCATCTTGTGGACTGGAACGCAATTTGGATGACAGTGCCTACTCAATTCGCTCTCACCTTCTTCGGCATCTTACACGTTCCCATCAACGTGCCCAATCTGGCTATCGTTGTGCAAGAAGACAACGTGAGCGTCAACAGAGAACTTATCATGCATGGTATCTCGAACACTCTGTCTGGATGCGTTGGTAGTATCCAGAACTACCTGGCTTTTGTCAACAGTGTACTTTTCATCGAGACTGGAGGTAATAGCCGTCTTGCTGGTTACATGTTGACTCTGGCTACTTTCGGTCTGCTCGTTGCTGGCCCTGTCGTCATCGGTTATGTGCCGGTCATGGTTGTTGGTACCTTGATTTATATGCTTGGAATCGACCTTGCGCAAGAAGCCATCTGGGCTACTTACGGAAGGCTGCACCGTCTGGAGTATGCTACCATTGTCATCATATCGCTGGTAATGGGTGCCTACGACTTCGTTGTTGGTATCGCCGTCGGCATCGGTCTCGCTTGTCTGGTGTATGTCGTGCAGACATCACGCAAGACTGTCATTCGCGCCGAGTTCTCTGGTGCCGTGGCCGAGTCAACAGTACGCCGTCATCCCCGCCAACGTGAATATCTCCACAAGGTCGGTCCTCAGATCCGAGTGGTCAAGCTGGGAGGCTATCTCTTCTTCGGCAGTATTGTCAAGGTCGAGAAAAAGGTCAGAGCCCTGATAGAAGCAGAGGCTTTTGCCGCAGAACCAATCCGCTACCTTATTCTGGACTTCTCCCATGTTGCTGGTATCGACTTTTCGGCAGCCGAGGCTTTCAACCGAATGAACCGCATTCTGCATCGTCGTGATGTAACGCTAGCTCTAGCGGGTGTAAGCATTGAAGGCGAAATTGGCAGGAGTCTTCAGATGGTTGGCCTTTTCGAAGACCCCGTAGAAGACTCGACCATCCCACCACCAAAGGTCTTTGAAGACCTCAACGGTGCACTCGAAGCCTGTGAGAATGAGATGCTGATCATTCTGTCCGACAAGCAACGTATCGAAGCTCAAAATCAGCAAAAGGAAGCCTCAGCCGAGAACATTGACATTCCTTCATCTCTCACCATCCAGACACCTGCGTCGCTAGACATGAACGTGGGTTCCCCTCGACGAGACTTCCTACACCAGGCCGCCACGACGACTCTAGCATCCAATCGCGGATCGAACGGCGACAGTAACCGCTGGAAGCACTTTAAGCAACCGCTACCACTGATCCTGCAATCCTTCCAGGGCCTCACAACACGCAACGAAGACTTTTGGTTCCGCGCCGTGTCCTACTTCGAGCCCCGCAGCTACCCAGCAGGCAAGATTCTGTAC
Organism: Aureobasidium sp. EXF-10728; assembly: GCA_023848605.1. Classification (NCBI taxonomy): domain Eukaryota; kingdom Fungi; phylum Ascomycota; class Dothideomycetes; order Dothideales; family Saccotheciaceae; genus Aureobasidium; species Aureobasidium sp. EXF-10728. The sequence continues at coordinate 26,145 of SWBG01000057.1, forward strand.
TCTCGCGGCGACAAGCCCGATGGCTTCTACCTGCTTCAATCCGGTATCTTGCGCGCAGAGTACGACCTCGATCAAGGAAGTTACCATGAAAGCATCGTCTCCGGCACGACTTGCGGCGAGCTACCTTTCTTCTCTGAAACCGCACGGACGAGCACCGTGATGGCGGAGATGGATTGCGTGGCTTGGTTGCTGACGCTGGAGGCTTGGGAGAGGATGCAAGAGAAAGAACCAGAGGTGGCCAAGGAGATGTTGAAGGTCGGCATGAAGTTGAGTGCCGAGAGGATGAATGCCATTACCTCGTAAGTTTTCTAATTTTGCAATTTTGAGATGGGATACAGTTACTGACTTTTTCTTTGCAGATATGTTCTTATCACGGCCAGTTGATCGTATGCATGCGCCTCCGAGTTGAAGACGTTGTACCTCTTATCTCTTTTTTTTGTATGTATGTGTTAGCATGGCATTGTGGACCACATGTGTCGGCTGGATGTACGAATCAGCAAGATGCCGGAAGACATGCTTACCAAACCATTTGGAGTTGAGGATAGATAAATCGGGAGGCTGTCTTTGCAATTGTGGTACTACTTTGTTGATATCTCAGTTTCCGCTTTGATTCTTGAACGCGAGCGTGGCGTTTTTTCCCAGTCTCTCTTTTGTTCGAAGTTTTTATTGTACATAGACTTGATATTATAATTGATCAATACAGGGGTTTGATGATAATCGGCTCTTGTCTCCGTTGCTGTACTGTCAAATCTTCGCATGCCTAGGTATAACAACGTATGCGGGGGTTGCGGCAATTGCGGCGGGGCAGATGGATGTTCACAGAGCTTATTCTAACTTTCCATGGCGAGTACAAAAGAATGGCAGGCACCTTACACACTTGACCTAGCATATACGATAACCATCATCCAAAAAGTCTGCATTCACTACGAATCTCAAGAACCACGGTTTTGACAAGTAATTCTCACAAACCATGGCACACCTCACCGGCGACCCAAAACGCCACGATCTATCCAGCTTCAAGGACTCGCTGAGCGGCAGCTGCCTCTGCGGCAGCATCACCGTGACCCTCCACGACAACTCGCTCTTCACGCAGCCTCGCGGCCACCTCTGCCACTGCGCAAACTGCCGCAAAGTGTCCGGGTCTGTGGTCTCCGCCAACCTGATCATGGAAGAAGACAAAGTGGAGATTAGCGACCGAGATGGCACGATGAAGGTGTACGAGGACAAGGCCACCAACAGCGGAAACCCGGTATACCGGTATTTTTGCAGTGTGGATGGAAAGTGAGTCTTTGTTTTGGTCCTGGAGCAGGAGTTGACGTGTATAGCTGACCTCATGTGTTCCTGCTACAGCCCTGTCATGTCAAAGGTTGATGCGTTGCCCGGCAAGGCGATCATCAAGATGGGAATGATGCCGGTGATCCCCACGCCCGAGATGGAGAGTTTTGCTGCGCACAAGCATACTTGGTTCAAGAAGCCTGAGGGCGTGAGGTCGTACAAGATACTCCGCACTGGAGAGTTGATGGATGACGAGTAGTAGTGCCTTCGTTTGTCGCTGTGTTGGTAAACAGCAATTCTTGGTTTCACTGTTATGCGGTGGTAGTTCGTTCATCGCTATAGGTCGCTTTCTTGGGAATAGAATTCTTGGCCGCTTATGTTGCTTGTGATTCCCCGTTTCAGACGTGTGGTGTTGAGTAATAGCTTGAAGAGCAGAGTCCACCTCTTTATATGCGAAAGACAGCCACAACCTCATTGTCAACTCCCCTCCCTACCTTGACATACCAATTTGACATGGACTATAAGAATGCACAGCTTTTCTCATGAACAGCAGCGAGGCCATGGAGATTCTTTGGATCAAAACTCCTTCCGCGAGTCTCGCTCAACTTTGAAAAGTATCGTATATCTACAGCCATATTGTGAATGTCTTTAGCGTCCAGGGAGACATAGGTATACGAGGGAAGCCTTTGAGGCCCGAGGGTGATATTCGAGTCAGGGTCAGATGCTCAGCAGTATCAAAAGCTGCACCTTTAATGTATAGCAGATTCAGATTGCACAGAGATATACTTTCCAAGGACGCTTGGTAGTGGTGATGTGACAAAGTCGTTGCACAATGAAGAGAGGCAGTGAGAGTGTGATGAAGGAGGTACAAAGATGCAGCCGTCGGCTGTGTGCGACTTACCAAATATTCATCGGCCCAGCTAACCTCTTTTTCAAAAAGTCCACGAACGGTCGAGTGCGATGCGGTGTCATGTTTCAGGTGTTACATTGGACATGGCAGACACGCACGCAGATCGATGTGCTCTCTTGTGTCGCAGAATGCCGTGACGATAATTGAATAAGTCATTCGTGATCGATCATGACTGGACATGGAGATGAGTAGAACATCCGGCCCTGGTCTGTCGTGTAAAGTCCTGATAGTCATTAGGATTGGGTTAGGTAAATTAGCTCTTTCGCTGGGGTTGATAGTCTGCAGCCAGGCTTTTGTTTCCCGTAATTGTGTCTCAAGCCACCGAGTTCGTAAAAATCTTTAAGATTTGGGAAAGGAGTGCCTTTCCTTCCTAGTCCCGATCGTCGTCGAGGTTGTAGACAAGGCGGGAAAAGTAGGAACCACATTAGAGAGTCGGTGAGAAAGGGTGTATTGGTGTGTTGTGATGTTGCCAAAAGTGCGGGTAAGTCTGGTAGGCTAGAAGGATGAGCAGGGACGTTTCTTCGCCTTCTAACCATCAGTCACCGCTGTTTTTTTTTTCCTGACGATTCGCTTGACACAGAACATCGAAGGCCTCGAGGATTGGCAAGGCAGCCGAGTAAAGCCATGGATGCGCCGCTGGTGAAGTTGGTGGTAAATTAAGCATCTCAAGCCAGGAGGCTTGGCTTCTGGAGGTTGGGATGTTCTTCGTGGCCGAACCCTGCGTGCGGGTAGCACCACCTTGCGGACACCAAGTGGGGCATCTCGAGCTTTGGTGTGCGGGAAGGGAAAACGAAGCTGAAGATCTGCCATCAAGGGAAATGACGTGTTTCTGTTTGGGCCAAACAACAATAATCAAGAAGGCCGTCGTGGCAGCATTGGAGCTTGCGCTGGTCGAGGACCAGAATAGAAGAGAATGCGGTCGCAAGGAGTACATGTTAAGCGCCTTTGGCCGTTTACCAAACCTGGCGTTTCACAAAGCTGGTGACGCCGCTGCAGGGCAAAAAAAAAAAGATAGCGATGGAATAGTGATGTGTTTATTGTTTGAGATTCTGCGGCAAGGCGTTAACGCCCTGTCAAACGGAGAGTGGAAGCACAGTGCTGATCGGCCGAGCCAGTCAAGAGATGAATGGCGGTATGCAAATCTGACTCGACTATGTCATGAGACGGAGTGACACGAGACCAGAGCAGACGAATGTGCACATGTCGCGATTGGGATCGGGTCGCGCATCTCATGCAGTCGCATCATGCGCACTTGAGAAGCAGGGGAAGGACTGGGCGCAATGTTGCGACAGTCGGCAGCTGTAGACGGAGCGTACAGACAATCTATTTGCAGCATGCTCTGTCGAGGCCGTTGGTTCTGCTTCCTGGTCGAGGTTGCGGCCGAGCGGTTAGGAACAAGGTGAAACGGCGCCGCACGAGTCAATCTATCCGGCATCGACCAAATTCAAAGCAAATCACAGGCAGATGCTGTCGCATTGGCAGCTGTTTGCTGGCCTCGTCTTGCTCGCGGCCTCGCAAATTTCGCCAGTCGCATTGCCGTCTAGCGAGCTTTGACCCAGCATGCACCCCCTTGGAGGGAGGTAATCTCGTTGCGAGCACATGCGGCCATCCTTTTTCTTCCCCTGCACCTGCTGTTCAGACCATCTTTTCTCTTCTCTCTCTACTCTTGTGCCACTTCTCAGCCTCCATCCTCGTCTCCTCCAAACAGAGCTTCATTGCTTATCGCTGCAGAACGGCGTTAGCTCGAGCCGGAGACCCTTGATTCGTTTCCTGTCAGCTCTACATCTAATTAATACAAGGTGTGTATCAATCTTCTGATGCCAATCTTTGCCGCGTCCGCGTGACCACCACACCACTGGCACAACACCGCCAGAAGATCTTCAAGCTGACTCTTTTTCTGTTTCGCTCCTGCCAGCTTTACGACCTCATCCCCTTTCTTTCACCATCCATAATGTCTGACGTCCACAACACCACTGCTGCTCCGGCAGACGCTCCCGTCATTGCCGAGCCCGTTGTCGTCAAGCCCGAAGAGACCATTGTCGAGCCCGTCGAGGAGACCAAGACTGAGGTGCCCGCCGTTGAGGAGACACCCGCAGTCGCCGCAACCGAGCCCATCGCTGCCGAGACCGTTGCAACCGAGGCACCTGCCGCTGTCGAGGAGGTCCCAGTCGCCGAGTCTGCCCCTGCAGTTGAGGCTGCTGCTGTTGCCGCAGAGGAGCAGTCTGCCATCGCCACTACCGAGGAGACCAAGGCCATCGAGTCTGGCGTTCTTGGCTACAAGGCCCCTGGTTTGATCAAGTAAGCATTACCATCAAACAACACCAAACATCAAACACTAACAGCGAGCAGGAGCTTGAAGTTCTCCAAGAGAACCTTCTGGCTGGGTGAGGAGCCCGTCTCAGTCGACAACCTCAGCACCTACCTCCGTGGTGAGAAGCCCGAGACCGGCAACGCTACCGCTGCCTGGTCAAGCCACACCGGCAAGGGTCTTCTCTACTTTGTCAAGCATGCCGACGACAAGAAGCACCCTCAGGGTGTCCTGAACCTGTCCGAGGCCACTGACCTTGAGAAGGCAACCGGCCACGAATTCACCTTCAAGATTCACCACCACAAGCACGCCTTCAAGGCTACTAGCGATGCCGAGCGCGATGCTTGGTTCGTCGCCATTGAGAAGGCCATGACCGAGGCCAAGGCCAACAAGGACACCGTCACCTCCAGCGAGTCATACAAGGAGACCCTCGCCGGCCTTGTCAAGTCTCACGCTCCTCACACCGGTGCCGGTCGCAAGAGCACGGACGCCTCTAGACCTCGCGCCACTTCTACCTCCAGCTCGTCTTCGTCCGACGCAGAGGCCGCCGCAAAGAAGGCCAAGAAGAGCCGCTCTGCTTCTCGCAACGGTAAGCGTCACAGCCTCTTCGGTGGTATCATGGGCAAGAAGGCCGAGCACGATGCCGAGAAGGAAGAGAAGAAGGAGGAGAAGGCCGAAGAGAAGGCCATCGAGGCCGACAAGCCCGCCACTGAGGCCGTCGAGGAGCCCGTCGCTGCTGAGACTGTTGCTCCTCTTGAGGCTGAAGCCATTGGTAAGTTGATCCGTGCTTGTGTATTCTGTTGATGATGCTAATTGCTGCAGCTGCCCGTGTCATCGACGCTCCCATCGAGGAGGCCAAGGTTGCTGAGGAGAAGCCCGTCGAGTCTGCCGTTGAGCCCACCGCTGAGGTTCCCGCCAATGTCGAGGAGGTTCCCGTTGCTGAGGGCGCTGCTCTTCTCGAGGCTGCCGCCGCTGCCGAGGAGAAGCCCGCCGAGGTTGCCGCCGCCGAGGACAAGCCTGTCGTTAACAGCGTCTCTTCCAAGCCCGTCGAGGAGAAGAAGAAGACCGAGGAGAGACCCAAGACCAACAAGCGTAGCAGTCTGTTTGGTGCTTTCTTCGACAAGGTCCGCAGCCCTACCAGCGAGAAGAAGGAGGCCGAGGTCGCCCCCGTCGTCCCTGCCAAGGAGACCGTCGTCTCGGCCCAGCCTCCGGTCCTCCCTGAGCCTACCACCGAGACCTCCAACCTCGACCCTTCTGCAGTTGAGACCGCTCCCGTCGTTGCCGAACCTGCCACTGAGGCTCCCAAGGACGCCGAGCTCGAGGCTGCTAAGGTCGAGTCTCCTCTCGTTACCCCCAACTTCGAGCGCAAGTCGAGCTTCTTCGACAGCTTGGTGAAGAAGGCCAGATCCAAGAGCCCTGCTCCTATCACCTCCACTGAAGCTCCTGCCGTCCCTCCCAAGGATGATGAGGTTGTCGCCGCCCCTGTTGTCGAGGCTCCCGCAGCTGCCACCGAGGTTGTTGCCGAGAAGCCCGTCGAGGAGCCCGTTCTTCCCGCTACCGAGACCAAGATCGAGACACCCAAGACTGGTACCCCCAAGGAGAGCCGCCGCAAGTCGTACTTCGGCGGCTTCGGTGGTGCCAAGAAGGAGAAGACTGACGCCGAGAGCCCTGCAGAGGACAAGTCCATGCTCGGTAAGGTCACTGGTCTTTTCCGCACCAAGTCTCAGGCCGCTCGTCCCGTCAAGAAGGAGAACGCCGCCCCCACTGAGCCCATCCCTGCCGTTCCCGCCACCGAGACTGCCACTGAGCCCACCGTCGTCGACACTCCCGCCGTCGCCGAGCCCAAAGTTGAAGAGTCCGCCGTCGAGAATGTCGCTCCCGTCAGCGAGACCCAGCACACTCCTTCCAACCCCACCGTGTCCGCCGCTGCGTAGCATGCCTCGAAGGACCATATGGTGGGCCAGCGATTGCGCTGAAGACCCATCTTTGCCGTTGCGAGTGCGTCGATCGCTGCAACTGGTTTGATGTGTTATTTCTTTTTGACATACAGATACCCCCTCTCACTCTGCTTGTTTTGTTTCAGACATGAGATGGCGCTTATCGTTGGATTTTCCTGGCCACGGAGCGCCCTCATTGCTTAATACCCAACTCATGCCCTTCACTCGGACTCAGTTCTGACGATGAATCTCGACCAGAAAAAGCTGCGTTTGTTGTCGGACATGTTTACTGCATTAGTTTTTGTGTTGTCTTTCTGCTTTGTCAATCTTTTGGGTTTCCTGCAAGTTTGTTTGTCGCTTGGTACTTGTCTTTTGATCGCGAATACCCGTGATACCCTGTCCACTTTACTTGATAACGAAAAGGGGAGGAGAGGGGAAGTAGGCATATGCTCGCTCTGCAACTAATAATCAATTCATAGAAAGTTTGTCCTTTTTTTCAACAGACGTGTGTTTTGTCTTTTTGTCATGATCAAGTGCCGAGGATGTCTCAAATTCGGCTGGTAGGAGGTTCGTGAGCAGAAAGGCTCAAAAGTGGCGTAGCAAGCGCTTTCGCAAGACCCGAGACCATGGTCGCGGTAGATGGGATGTGAGCAGACGGCATGGTCATATGGCGGTATTGCGGGCCTCTGTGAGTGTGTAACGGACTCGTCTTTGAAGGGTTTGAAAGAGGAACAAACTGCAGAACTGAATGGACTTTGCAGGTGAAACGCAGTCGACGACTCGACGTTCGTCGGGAAAGGCTGACCAGAACAAAGTTCGGGAAACGGGCGGCTCACGGCTCAGATCTGAAGTCATTGGCCGGCCATGATTCATGACGACTTGCATCCGCATGTCGATGCCAAAATTAGGGAGGGGGAGCACGACGAGGCCGCCGTGATTTCTCGCTGTTGTGCCTCGCATTCTGTTGTGTTGCACGTCGGTCTGCAAGAAGGCCATCTTCGATCCTTTTGCCGGCAGCCGTCACTTCAGCTGGACAGCCTAACTCTCGTCGGGGCGGCGCCCCTTTAAAGATTAAATTCTCTACCAGACTAATCATTCCCGGCCCAAGACATTCTTGTAACTTAGTCGGCCTTGCCTTCGTTCGGGCTTTTGCCTTTTCGGTTCTGGGATCCTTCTTATGCTTGTCTGCCGTCACCTTCTCCTTCCACATACTCAACGCATTTATTCTCCCGTGAACGCCCTTTTCCCTTCCGACCCCTCCAGTTCTCATCCGGCGTAATCTCACAAGCACAACGGCGCGACAACATTTTTCGAACCACATTTTATAACAACGCTCTACCGACATTCGTTCAACCTTGTCTCTATCTAGAAAGAGGCAAAGAGACATACCAGAAAGTCTAACCGGACGAATTATGAGATTGTGAGAAACACAATGGTATGCGCTTTCTCCGACCTGCAGACGGCAAGGAAAGGATACTGATTGTCGTCAAGGGCTGTGGCTTGTCTCGCGAATCCCGGGCTACGGCCACGGAAGACCATGATGGCGCTGCGCGTCATGCGACACAGAATACCTCGTCCACGACTGCTCGCGCCGCACCCTCGCGCACGAGTTCGGCCAACACTCCCACCGAACTGCTCGACCGTCCCAACCAGCCTTTGCGCGCCGCACCTACCGTCAAGCACTCGCCTCCCCAACTCGCACTGACGCCGTGGACGCCGTCGGAGCTCGCCAGACAGCGCGAAGCCTTCTTCGAGACCAGAGTCAGCGGACGACCCGAGATGTGGGCGGCGATGAAGCAGGTGACGGAACTCCTTCGATCTGGCGATCTGAGTGCGGCGCAGACCATTCTCGATGCCAGCGGTGCTACGTGCCCGACGGGCAAATTATGGGTTGAGAGAAGAAGAGGCGGACAGAAGAAAGGAGGTGTGTACGACGACAAGGGCCTGCTGTACGAGATCCCCGGCTGGGTGGTTTCCGACCCCGAGGATCTCGTGGCAGAGACGCAGATCGAAGGCAAGGACATCAACGAAGAGTCCGAGGACGAGATCGACGCCGAAAAGGGCGTCGTGTGCGAGGAGAAGATTGGTGAGATGGTGTCGGTCAGAGCACGACTGAGCGATCGCGGTACCGACGTGGTTGTCGAGATGGGCACGAATCAAAAAGTGTCGGTCTTGGTCAAGAAGGTGCAAGAGAAGGCTGGCGTTGAGCAAAAGATCAAGCTGGCGTACATGGGCAAGATTCTCGAGGAACACAAGCCCCTGGGTCAGACGAGCTGGAAGGAAGGACACATTCTCAATGCTTTGGTCTTTGGATGAGTGAGAGTTGGCTCTGAAGTCAAGATTTCATATGTTATGAGGTGAGGGGGCTTATGGAAGGGATTTGGTGCATTTTCAGCGGGCGCAAGACTCTGGTGGATGGTGGATACACACACGGACATTGTTGGGGGTTTCTTTTCGATGTTGGTTCTATCTGATATTCCATTTGTACAATGCGCATTCTTTTGTTGCAGGCTGAGTTGGCCTGTCGTTTCTACCTCGAAAGCCAGGACTACACTTGGCATGTCATCTCTATTGTCAAGAGGGTGCAAATCTTCCCCACGCTCTCTCCATCTTCTTTGACAGGACAAGACGATAGAATGGTATGCCAGCGTTCCTCGCGCCTCACAAGTCCGGCGTGCATCGTGTGACGGGTATGATTGATACAAACAAAAGCTCGGCGTGTGGATGCTTACGATGCACAGCAATCGCTCTCTACCGCGCCCTCTTGACAAAATGTCGAGCTGCACCACCGCCCCTTAAAGCGTCTACCTTGGTCGCCATCGTCAAGAACAGCTTTGCAAAGAACAGACATGTGACGAGTCACAAGGCCTTGGGCGTCAGCTTTGCCGGCGGCTATGAAGTATGCATATCTTGCTCTCCACCATCTCAAACTTGTCGGTTCTGACACTCGTCACAACAGGCACTGCAGCATCTAGACGCCTCCATCGCCGGCAACAAACCCAGCACCTCATACCTCGAAACCCTGCTCTCGCGTCTCCCGGCAGCCCTCAAAACCACTGGCCCTACAAACCCAGCTCCACCCCCGACTCTACCAGCCAAACCCGCCGCACCACAAGGAACAGCACTATCCCTTCACCCACGACCAGCCTTTTCCTTGCCTTCCCGCCGCCGCATCCCCATCCTCGTCTCAGCCAACAAAATCCCCATCCTGCGCTTCACGAAACCGCAACCCGCCGCTCTGTCCCACTACCTCAAGTCCCGCATCACCGCGCGCCAAAAACGGCTAGATCGCAAATTGGCCCTGGAAGCACAAGTAGAAATCGCACACGGCGAAGACGAGTGGGATCGCATTTTGCTGACTCAGGGAGTAAAAGATGAGGGGGGTGGCAGTGTCAAGACGGCCAAGGTTTCGTGGACGAGGGAGGTTTACGAGGCGTTGAGGTATACGATTAATGCCATCGAGGCTGAAGGGGTGAAGAATAAGAGGATGGCTGAGAAGATGGTTGCTATCATCGACGAGGAGAAGGAGTTGGCCGAGGTCGAGAGGAAGCAGAGGAAGAGGTTGAAGAATGAGGAGAGGAGGGAGAGGAAGGCTGGAGGTGATGGAAACGGCAAGGTATGACCATATGTACGTGTGACTTGATCTGTAAGTGTCTTGCCGTTGTTCTGCTCTTACGAAGCCCATTCCTTCTATGATACAGACGCTGTCTCTCTCCTCTTATTACATCTTATCTCGTTTCTTCTCATACCTCATTCATTGCAGAATCATCATTGTCATCATACTTCGTCCATTCATAATCTCGCTCTCCACCTAGCGCCTCCTGTCCCCATTCCACCCAGAAGACGAGGCTCGTCAACTTTGATTGCCTGGGTAAGAGAGCCTAAAGAAATGGCATTAGCTGACAGATTCCCAGAGTGGCATTGAGAGCAGAATCGGGTCCCAGACCTGGCGCTACGTCTGACAGGCGCCTGAGGGGTCCCATACAGACTGTATACAGTATGCACGACATCGTCTCCAACAGCCAAATGACAAGCACCCTCCCCATGCTCATGATACAAACAAGCATCACCCCAAGGCATCTCAACACCACCAACAGCAAAAGCCCGCTGTCCCACTTCCGCCACCCTCTGCACCACATCCCGCAGAAACTCGTACTCGGGCTCGACGGCATCGGGACAGGCTTCTTTACCCAATAACCTGCCCTGGTGCGCAAACACGTGGAAGTCGACGATCAGGCGACGCAGCGTGTTGCCGGAGACAGTGTTTTGGTACACGTACGAGGCCCAAGTGTCGGGCACCACGTTGGTCTCTGCCACTTTTTCGATGATAGCCGAGATGACTGCGTCCTTGAAGTTGGGAGCATCGAGGCGTTCGCCGAGGGTATAGAGACGAGGCAAAGATTCCCATTCCTGGCCATCGTCGTCGTCTTCGGCGTCAGAGAAGGAGGCAGATTCAGAGGCAGAGGCTTTCTTGATAAACAACCGATCCTTGTAAACCCACTGCTCGAACACGGAAAAAGTGGCCGCGTCCTCTTCCACCAATTCAAAGACTTTGGTCTCTGACTCTCTGAACCCAGAATTGAGACCTCGTGCAAAGAACCCAGAGATGGACGTGAGAAGGTTTCTGTGTAAGAGTTTGGTTTGGCGGAGGTGCTTTGGGCCGGCGCCGAGGAGCACGACGACCATTTCGCTTCCCAGGCTGGTAGATCTTGTAAGTGATGTAGAGCACGGAAGGCAGTGAAGGGTAATGCTTACTCGGGAGCATCTCGTTGAGACTTGCGTATGCGAGCAATCGGACTGGCAGGTGAGACGAGGTGAGTGCTGAGGCTTATAAGGTGTCAGTCGGAAAGCAAGAACGGAAGGCGCGAGCAACATACACCCTCTTGCCGGGGGTGGCCTTCTTGGGCGTCTTTGGCGTGGTGGGAGCCATATCTGAAGTCCACAGCGGCGTAGATTCGTAAGTGCAGAATCAAACGAGAGGATTAGCTTATGCGCCGCAACCTTGCTAAGGGTGGTAGCAAGTGAACCAAGGACAGAGAAGCGAGTCTGGCAAGTGAAGGTGACGCTGCGTTCCCTCGAGTGAGGGATGTAAAGGACAAACGTATTGGCTGTTGCGCTGCGTACAGGACTCGTGGAAGACAGTCGACGAGACCTATAGTACAGCGATAAAAGACAAGGGCGACAAGTCAATGAACCTCTGATTGAGCCGGGTTGACTTCGAGATCAAGCAGAGCGTGAATGGTGTCGAGGAACGTGGATAGACAGTCGTGGTTCCCAGACTAAAGCTTCACCGCGCTGACCAGGTCCAAATATGCTGTGGACGACGATGCAAAACACGCAGTAGCACAACAACAGAATCACGCAGGAACGAGAGTAAGTTGGATAGAATTGTTTCATTGAAGGATATTGCTAACTTGGTTGAAAAGATCTGTTACTAGTCAGCAACATGATCCACAACACATTTGAGTGGATAGAAGATGTGCAGAGGGGCAAAGGTCAGTTCTCCAAGGTGATGGTATCTTCAAAGACGTGTCTCAGTAAGAACACAGCGAAATATCATTTTATTCATCATTGTGCAAAGGATGGAAGGTGTGCAGGCATAAAGTGGCGACTTACAGCATGAGGAGGCAAAGGGATTAGCGAGTTAATCAGTACTTGACCTATGCCAGAGCAATCAGTAATTGCCTTCCATGTTTCAGTTGAACGAGGTAGGATGTGTGATTGCAGTCAGGCTCTGTTGACTGTCAGCACTGGCAAGGTTGAGGTCATGGTGGACAGGCATACCATTAAATCATTTTACATGTCCACAACGGATAAGCCTTCGTTACGGGCAAACCGTTCACAGTGTGAATATTTTATCATCATGCAATGATGATGGGAAGCTATTGTCTGAAGAACGAACTGCATACCTAACCAAGCACATTGTCAGCAAAAGACTCGGGAGTCATGTCGGCAATGGTCAACAAGCATCAAGTGCTATGGGCTATGAGAACAGTCAGCAAAGGATCAGACATGATGAAGACAGGAGAAGCATTACCATTCAACATTCTCAGAATTTTCAGTGTTTTGTGTTCATGTCCGACCAGCACAATATAGGCTTAGGAAGGATCAAACAGTGTGAATAAAATGTTCATCATTGTGAAGAATGCCCATGCATGTGCTTGAAGCTGACCGAGAGCTGTGATTGAAGCTGCATACCTAAACAAAACCAGTCTTAGTACATGTAATAATCAAGACAAGAAGTGCAAAGATTGGGCATGGGCGCAAAAATCAGCTGACGATAATCTCAACAAGCAACTTCCGGCCGACCATCCCAAGAGTTTGTACGCTCTTGTTTCAGCGGATGGCAACCGAAAGCGCAGTCTGTCCGCCCGTTCGTTCAAATCTTCTTCATATTGAAAGGGGGGAACTCGGATCCATAGGTGAGGTGGTGGGTAGATACCTGATGCACATTTTGTTAGCTTGGCTGTTCAGCAGAGCAAAGTTATGAAGTGCAAAGGAATTGTTATGGCAAGATAGTCAGACAAGGCTGAAACTTGATTTTAGACAGATTCGACATTGTATATTCAGGTCGAGGAATGCCTTTCCGTGAGTCGGTATATCATCACCCAAGCCGGGGGAAAGTGTGCAGTGTGCAGAAGTTGTGGTGTGACCAACCTTTTGAGAATTGAGAGGGTGTGCCGATTGACAGCACACCCCCAGTGCGACCAGCGCGGAATGATAGCAGTGAGAGGGGCTGTTCAGACGATTGTTAGCATGATGGTGCTAGAAACAAAGGCAGAAGAGGTAGTGTTTGTGTGATAGTCTCAGTGTAATTCTAGAGTTATTGTAATCCTTCACGACGCTATAGGAGTTGGATTGTTCGTGTATGTTGTTTCATCTCTGTGACGGATGTGATGGATGTGCGTGGAGGGTTAAGCTTACCTTTTAATGGACATCTGCCCGCCTTGTCTGCGCAACTTGATATAAGCGACAGAACCAAGGCAGGCAGCAATGCCGAGTCGAGCTCGTTCGAGTGGGCGCGTAGCAATGCGCGACGATTTGTTTGTTGTGATGCGAGAGAAGAAGTTTGGGAGACTTGAAAAATTGCAGACTTTGAGGAAGCCGCGGCCGGTTGAAGTCCGGCCTGCCGACGAAGCTTGGACCCGAACGCGCTGAGCATGCGGAGCTTTGGCATGTGAAAGGCGACATCATCATCATCATCTCTTCCTCTCGACTTGTCGCCATGTCGTCTACCGATGGCTCGTCGCAATACTACACCTCTTCATTCCAGCACTACGACTCCTCAACCCCTCCACCTCCGCCCCCAAAACCTGGCACCCCCTCCAGAGGCCCCCCGCTACCTCCCCCGCCCAACACCCAGCCACCGTTGAACACGAACAATGCCTATGCAGACCCATCAAGCCAAATAGCGCTTCCTGGACCCGGCTGGCTTCCTTCGATTGTCCAAGACCTGTCCACCAACGACCTTAGACGGCTTCTCGAGGACCCGGACTTGCAAGCCGCCCTATTGAACGACCACGAGAACACGCATCCATCCGTTCCAGCCTCGAAAGATGCTCTGCGTCGCATTCTCGACTCCAACCTCCAAGTGGCTTCCTCGCTTCAACAAGTCGAGTCTCGTCTGGCTCATCAACGGCAAGCTACCCAGTCTCGTCTCATTGCTCTTCGTGCCCTCGAACAGCAGCACAAGTCCAAGATCGTCGAGACCGAAGACACTTTGAAAGGCTTCAGTCCCATGGCTCTTTATCAGCGTCTCAGCGCTAGTGCTCAAGAACAAGATGCCTTGGTAAAAGGCATCGAAGACAGCTTCCTTGACGATGGCGCTCTTGCCCCGGATAGAGAGGTCCAGGACTTTGTCCGTCGCCTGAGAGATGCCAAACGCGTCGCCTTCCTACGCAACCAACGCAAAGAGCGCTGGGACGAGGGGAGAGTTGGTGGCTGGAGATGATGATGCATACGTCTACCTTTGCTATCATCCCTTCCATCATCTAGCATCACCATTCCACGTGCCTCCATCGACTCTGCCTCCTTGTCTGCCTGGACTTGCGCTTCGAGACTTGTTGTCAGTTCTAACGGGAACACCTTGGTCATGGTTAAGCCAATGTGGTACGGATTGGCTGCTACTTGCGCAATACCCGACGCACCGAATTTGAGTCCTCCGCTGTGTCAGCCTTTCAATCTATTGAGAATCATCGAGCCTGTCGACAATCTTCATGCTCTGCGCATTCATGCTCATGCGATATTAATGGAGTACGACAGGAGCCAGTGTAGGTTTCTAGGCAGAAAGACTGCCGTCAATGCTTGTTATTCTTCACTTCGAAACTCAAGCGGCACTTCTATGAAAATGACTTTGCCCTCACCACACAACTGAAACCAAATTCGTTGTTTTCCTTAGATTCATAAGCGCTAGGTTCGATTACCTCGACCTATCCGGGAGGATTTGTCGTACGTTGAGAACAAAAAGGAGAACAAAAGGACAGGAAATATCGACCATGTCTTTCAGGCAGTACCAATTAGATATAAGCTGCTCGGGCCAACACAAGGACAAGGAGGTATCCTGATGCAGCTCCTACGTAGAATTAGACTAGATTGAGTGCGACTGTAGGTCTTACTGACAGGCATGAGTGTTCTCCAGAACGTAGAGCACTATATAGAGATCGCAGGACTCGTCCTTAGTGCATGTCTCACCAAACAGTCCCAGCATCTAGACAGCTGCAATCGACCCATTCGCTAATAGTCAATGAGCCCCTACTTGGCCATCCTTTCTACTCCGAATGTCAGGCACTTGCTAAGGATGCTCTGGGAGAATTACATGTAGCACAAGTGCGACAATCGTTCTCTAGAAGCTCGCAACGTTCTCAATCAAATCCCCATGAACCAACCACTAGCGCCTACCAGACATCTCCCAATTCATGCATCTTGACTCGACCTAGCTTCCCTTTATGCACAACAAAAGTTTCGCACCATTTTCCTGACCATCATCAACTATAAATCCGCACAAGATGAAAGCTGATGACCTCGTCGATCTCACATCGCCACAGCCGGAAAAACAATTGGAATCGGTTGCCCGTGTGCAGGATCCCGTCAACACTGCGCCATTACCCCAGCTTGTTGAGCAAGACCATCTCGACGACGCTGACGACCTTGACGACAGTAGTGACGGCTCTGATGATGAGGATGACAGTGAACTTGCGGCATCTGCTCTGACCGATGAATTGGAACGCGCAGAGTTCGAGCCATACACCGATGATGGTCAGTGATGGCGAATTTACCACTATCTAACCCCCTTGTTTCGCCAAGACTGACATTAGATCCAAGAACCTGGACCTATCTCTTACACACCCGCGGAGGGAAAAGAGATTCGCGAACGACTACGTCGACTTGGACCCAACAAGTTCGTGGAGCAGACCATCACTCTCGGTGCCGTTAGCATAAGAAAGCTTGTCACGGCGTTCGGCGTGAGGCCCGATCTACCTTATTCCACCAGCTGGTACTACCAAATCCTCGGCCGATGCATTCAGCGTGAGCTCACCAGACGCCAAAAGCTCACCGAGTTCAACACAATCGATGATGCCGTGTCGCTGCTTCAAAAGTCCAAGAATATTTTGGTCATTACCGGAGCCGGCATCTCGACCAGTCTTGGGATTCCGGATTTCAGATCGAGAAACACTGGCTTTTACTCTCAGCTTCTCGCTCGCGGGTTTGAGAGTCCTGAAGATGTATTTGACATAATAAACTTCGACAGCGATCCAACGTAAGCACATATGGCTCGGGTTGAGACGATGTAGGATATAGCTGACGTCCTCTGCACAGACATTTCTACCAGCTCGCCAAGGAGATCTTGCCCGTCACGGACAGATGCTCACCTACCCACGCCTTTATCAGACTGCTCCAAGACAAGCAGAAGCTGCTTACAAACTACACTCAAAACATTGACAACATTGAAGCGTATGCGGGCATTGACCCAGAGAGACTGATCCAATGCCACGGCTCATGGGCAACCGCAAGCTGCCGCAAATGCCACACGGAGGTCCAGGGCGATATCATCTTTGAGGATGTTAGGCAACAGCGCGTCTCGCTCTGCCAAACTTGCCTCGACATTATCCAGAAGCAACCCCGAAAGCGCAAGCGCACATCCAACGGCAAGTCGAAATCGAGATCGAGCCATTCTGATTCCGAAGACGATGGACGCTACGACGTTCCCCAGCCCGGCGTGATGAAGGTAGAGTCTTGTCTGTCTCCTGGTCGACGCCCCCATAACTGACTGTTGTAGCCCAACATCACTTTCTTCGGCGAGAAGCTTCCCAGCCGCTTCTTCGACAGACTGACAGAGCACGACGCCGCCATAGTCGACTTGATCATCGTCATTGGCACGTCCATGAAGGTCGCCCCCGTCTCCGAGATGTATGTCTACCTCTTCTCCCTTCCTCTTCTCACCTCCCCACTGACTCACGCACCAACAGTCCCAACTACGTCGACGAGAAAGTGCCGCAAATCTACATTTCGCGCGAACCGGCCGACCACATCAACTTTGACATTACACTGCTCGGCTACTGCGATGACGTGGTGGCAGAGTTGGCCAGACGCGCAGGCTGGACCATCGATCATGCAAACGTCACCGAAGCACCTCTGACAGCAGCGCCCGGGCCCAAGACTGGACAGTGGATGATTGCACCATCGACCACCGACGCATGATCTGGCCAAATGTCTGGTTCAGGCTATCGACGTTATCCTCCGCAAGGCGTTTTTGGTTCTTGCAGGACTAAAAGGCATATTCTCCTCTGGCTGGGGTAGAAGCATCTTCAAGAGCGCCAAAAAAAAAACATCCACAACCCGACTTCTCAGACTTCTCGCTGTCGGATTCAGGTGCTGCATTATGCGGGCGTGGAAACATACACCATCATCTGTGAGACGTCTAAACTTGGCCTTTGCTTTCACCATGGCGTTTTAGGGTATACATCCAAGCATGATAGCGAACCGGTAATTCTTCTTTTCTTTTGTCGGCATGGGGTTTGGAGTTTTTGGAAGAACAAAACAGGCAATGGAGAGCATTATGCCACAGAAACGGCACAAGAAAATCACAAGAGCACACATATAATTAATCAAAGCAATCCATGTTCCGGCGGCAGATTCAAAATGTAAAGCGATTGCATTATTGTGCCCTTGATTGTAAAGCAGAAATCCTGGTCATGTATGCTTGCCCAGCTTTTTGATCTACTCTACAACAGCGACAGCTTGACCTTTCTCTTTCCAGTGCTCTCCTCGGCCTCATCCGAGATTCTAACCTTGACCTTCTCAAACAACTCAACATTTCTATCAATCCCCTCGCCCTTGATCTTGAGCACATAGTTCTCAGTGTCAAACTCGCTCTCGGGCTCGGGGGTGGCGAGGTCGCGCAGACGGATCAAGCCCTCGATGCCGAATCTAGGGACAAAGACGACGATGCCGTTGGAGAAGACGCGCATAACGAAGCCGTCCTCGTCGACCACGCGGCCCTTGAGTGCTTGGCCGACGTAGTACTCGACGCTGGCGCGGCCGGCTTGCTGAGCATTGCGGTGGCGCACGTTGATGTTTTTGCACACGCCTTCGAGTTTGGCTTTGGACAGCAGACTGGCGTCCAGAGGTTCGTAGTCGATGGCGGCGGCCAGCTGGCGATGCGCCTCCAGATCGGCATAGCGACGGATGGGAGATGTGAAGTGAGTGTAGATCTCGCTTGCGAGACCGTAATGGCGGAACTCGGGGTATGCTTGAGTGCCTGAGCAGAAGTATTCGGCTGACATCATGCAGCGGGTTGCCATGATGCGAACAAGTGTGTTAAAGAAGGGTTCTGACGGGTCCACACAGGTGTCTAGCGAGTCGGCAAGAGCCTTTGAGCTGTCTGTTCGTAGCTCCATGCCACGCTTGACACGCAGCTGGTTGGAAAGCTCTTCGAAGTTTGTCTTTGGTGGAGCGGCGTGGCGACGTAGCAACGCAGTTTGGGGATAGGCTTCGTAGATACGAGCGGCGACACTGGTGTTAGCGAGAAGCATGAACTCTTCCACCAACGACATGGTATCCAAGTGTTGCTTGGTTTGCACGTCTGCAGGATCGGCAGTCTCCGACTCGGTTTGCACACGCACTTCAGGACTCGCCAGGTTCAAGGCACCAGCATCCATACGCTTCTTCTTCAGCTTCTTTGACAGCATCATGAGCATTCGAATGCCATTGGTGAGATCATCCTGTTGAGACTGGTCGTCGACACGGATCTGGGCTTGCTCGTAGGCGAAAGCTTCCCTTGACTTGATAACCGACTTGGTGTAGTCGGCACGCACAATGTCTGCGTCGGGTGTGAGCTCCCAGATAACCGAGAAAGCAAAACGCTCGACGTAGGGCTTCAAAGAGCAGAGATCGGTACCGAGCAGCATGGGCAACATGTCAATACGCTTGTCGACCAGGTAAACAGTGGTACCACGCAAGCTTGCTTCTTGGTCCATAGCATTGTTTGGCTTCACGAAATTGGAGACATCAGCAATGTGTACACCAACTTCAATATTACCGTTGGGTAGCGTTCGGGCGTGTAGAGCGTCATCGATATCAACGCAACCAGGAGGATCGATACTGCAGATCAGAAGATCACGCAGGTCTCTTCTCTTGTTCCAGCCAGGATCAGACATGTTCTCGGGAACCTTCCAGTCATGACCCTCTGCGGGTAAACAATCCAGGACGGTCTTGGGGAACGGTCGGTACTGTACATCCCACTCCAACAGCAGAGCTTCAGTCTCGGCGCCTTTGGTCTCAAGTTCTCCAAGAGAACGGACGAAGTGACCAACAGGGTATCTCGACTCTCTGTCCCAAGCATCGATTGTGACAAGCAGACGCTTGCCGAGTAGATCTCCAGCTTGGCGAGTTCGGATACGGATCTTTGGAATGCGCTTGTCCATGGGAATCAAAAAGACGGTCTGCTGGGCACGGCTCTGCTTTGTTGAGGACTTCACAGAGTCTTTGTCGACGTGACCAACGTACTGTCGCCAGTTGCGCTTGATGATGCCCACAACGCGAGCAGTAGGTTGCGGCCTTCCTTCAGCGCTCTTTCCATGCGTCTTCTTGACCTCTTCTTGCAATGCGCGCTTCTCCTGCTGAGTGATGACAGCCTCACCCTCATCTGCATCGGCGTTGTCGTTTTTGTTTACAACTTCCTCCTCCAGAATTTTTGATGAAGGAGCCTTCCACTGATCTTTGGGTAGAACCTCGACAACCACAATATCTCCGGAGATTGCTCTGTTGCTGTTTTCTCTTCCGATGATGAGTAATGGCTTGTCGAATGCGGGAACGAAGACGGATCCTTCCAGATAGTTGTAGGGCGATACGTTGAATGTTCCTTGATGCATGGTTCCAGCCTTGACACCAGTGATCATCTTTGAGACCGACAGATAATCCGGGTAAAGCAGCTCGCCCTTTGTCTGTTTACCGACTCTCTGTTCCTGCCCAGCACTGACCATATCCAGTAAGCGTTCCGAGTCATCGAGTCCAGAAACATAATCGCGCAATGAGAGACCAGTGATACCATCATCCTTGGATTTACGGAGATTGTCACGATCGTCACTGATCATGATGACCGAAGGGCATCTGACGGATTTGCGCTTGCTGACGGCTTCGTCGAGATGCTCGGCATACCATTTGACGGCGCGACGAACGGCGCGATCGTTTCTGTCGTTGATCGTCTCCTTGTCGTCGCGAACGACGTAAGTCTGCAGTCTGAAGTCGTTGAAGAAGACGTAAAAGCGCTTGCCGTCATTCTTGGTCAAGCTGATGAGGCGGTGGTAAAGCGGAAGAGAGCGGTTCTTGACCTCCTCCAGAACGGTTTGCAGAACAATAACATCATGGAAAGCGGTTTCCAGTTCAAAAAGATCCATTCCGGTAAGGAAAGCGTTTGTGTCAGGGATTATATAGTGGCCATTGGGAAAAGATTTGGTCCCAGCAGGTGTCTCGGAAAGCACAAACGGAGCCACTGGCAGAGTCAGAAAAATTCAGGAGCCAGAAACGATGGGATTACCCTTGTTGTGGTAGTCAGTCGGAGCGATCTCGAGACAGTGAGCACATAACCTCGACGAGCAAGGAATATCTTCGCGCAAGTACAGCTCGCGAACGATTTTCTGAACCTTGCCACTCTTGGTCGAGCGGATATAGACCTTGCTCGACAGGTTCGGCGCAGCGCTGTCGGCAGCGTATGAGCGCTTCAAACTTGTCATGATGAATCGGCGCCGAGGTGGAGTATAGTCGGCTTGCCTGATGGTATCAAAAAATGTCGACCTATGACGGCAACAGGCAAAGATTGGGGAGTCGCGCCGGTTGAACCCCGGACTGAGAGCAGCAGGTGCGACTGGCCCAACAACGTCACTCAAGTCTGCTCCTGCTGTTTAGAGTAGTGAGATTCCAAGCGCAATTGACGAGCTTGAGAGAGGCAGACATACAACAGAAAAACCTCGCAGTCTCCGCAAATCACCATGTCTCTCGACCCGCCGGCATACATCCTGTCGCTCCAGAACAACATCCGGGCGCGACCAATCTCGTGGGAAGGAGCGGTACGAGCAAAGACAATCACCGACCAGGACCTCAAGAAGATCAAGTCGATAGACAAAGTGCGCAAGGAGCAGCGCAGACAGACGGTTGAGTCGGATCCCGCCAGCTATGCCGCCCTCGTCCTGGGCTCCGACGACAGCCCCAGCATTTTCCAGTCTGCCGCCAAGCGCTCCGACATTGTCCAGTACATGCTTGTCCTGACTGGCGACCTTATCGAGGGTATGGACAACTATCAGCTAGCTTGCAATGTATGCGCACATGACTGACAGCTCGACCAGACATTCCATCCTTCGTAGCCAAGCTTCTCGAACACGCCGACCCCTACGCTCCCTTTGTGCCGCTCCTCAAGCAGACGGCCAACCCCGAAGACCCCATCCCTCTACTTGCGTCATGCGTCCTGTCAAGCCTCATCTCCCACGGCCTCATGACTGGCGGTGCTCAGGCCGAACAGATCGACAAGGCTCTGCCCAAGCTATACTCGTACATTTCGACTCTTGCAAGAAGATCCGACAGCAACCTTCAGGACATTGCCGTTCAGGAGTACTCGGCCTTGTTGCGCACAGCAAAGTCACGCCAGCTATTCTGGGACCAAAGAAACGACACAGTCACTCCTCTGTTCAACATCTTGACCAACGCTACTGGAGGCGCCGTGAAGGACACTGATTCAACCTTGATCAGTGGCGGAAGTATTCGCAGCATCGCCGATTCTCAGATTATCAACAACGTGGGTCTGCAGCTGCTATACCACGTCTTGCTCGTCATCTGGCAGTTGAGCTTCGAGGGCAAGCTGGTCGGTCGTGGTCTTGATGAGTATGTGTCCTGAGACCCCGACCCAAGCATGCACTAACCTTTTGCAGGGAGCACGACATCATTGTCCTCTACGCCGCCCTCCTCCGCATCTCACCCAAGGAAAAGACCACCAGACTCCTCCTCGCTACCCTCACAAACCTTCTTTCGACCAACCGCGAAACCCTCATGCCAGCCGTTATTCCTGCTCGTCTGCCCGCCATACTTCAAAACCTGCAAGGCCGTCATCTCAACGACGCCGACCTTCTCGAAGACTTGAAAGCCCTCCAGTCAATGGTCGACGAGTTCCAGAAGACACAAACAACCTTTTCCGAATACGCCGCAGAGGTCAATTCTGGCCATCTTCGTTGGTCGCCACCTCATCGCAACCAGGCCTTCTGGAGCGAGAACGCCCGCAAGATCCTCGAAGACAACAAGGGCGAGCTGGCCAAGAAGCTCGCTGAGATCCTCTCAAAGTCCTGGGACAACGACAAGCAGGTGCTGGCTATTGGCTGCAACGATGTCGCATGTCTCGTCAAGGAAGTGCCCGAGAAGAGACAGCAAATGGAGAAGCTTGGTCTCAAGGCCCGCGTCATGGAGCTCATGCAGCACAGCGACGAATCCGTGCGTTGGGAGAGTTTGAGAGCAGTCGGTGAATGGCTCAGATATTCCTTTGAGAAATAGAGCTGCACCCATGTCTTGACTCTCGTCCTGCGGTCTGAGCCATGTGTTCAGACACCGCTGTCTTCTGCACATCTTAATCATCTGTCTCTTGTTTGGGCATATCCTGGCGATGCCAATCTTCTCTTTCCTTTTTACTGTACAGCGAACTGAACTATACCGATACAATGCACGTTTTTCATGTTTATAGACCAGACCGCCTTCTCGTCTCGAGTCGTTCAATGTCTTTGTTCCGAGACCCCCGAGACAAGTCAAGTTCCCTGATTCATATTGGCGATTGATGACCCTAACCTGAAAACTTTCAATCTATCGGCAATCGGCTCTCCCCGTGTCATGCAATACTTAGCCTGTAGCTGGAAACGAGACTCGTCAAATCGTCACGTCATGGAGGTGTACAATAATCGGCACATCTCCAGTGGATCTCGTTCTGAAGAGAAAAGACAATACACATCCCGCACGAACGACCGTGCTGTGCATTGCGTCTTGGTGTGGCTGGATTGGTTGTTATGGCCGTTGCTGTAGAAGCGGGAAGGGAGAGAGCCTCCCGACTTCGTGATTGTGGAGAAACAAGGGAATCATGCATGTGGAGACATTTGCCTGCGCCACAGCTTCATGTTTCCTTGTCAACGAGAGCAAGGTTGAGAATTAACGAGCAACAAGCTCTTCACGATCATGATGGGATTTCCAAACTCGAACCTGATATCTCGCAACTCTTGTATCCCTGCTAGTTTCCTGGGCCGAAAAGAGCGGAGAAGAGTTGTAGCAGATCATCAGAGCAACGAGCAGCGGGACAACGTGACTTTTGAGAACGGTGGTAGCTTCTCGCGGGCCACTCTATTCTGAGCAACAGAAACGGTGCAGCCGCATAAGAGCAAGAGACCCAGATACCAAAGTACAGGGACAAGCAAAGGAAAGAAAAAAGGACGCGTAGACTGCACACCACGGTCATCTATTGCGAGACATCGCACCATCGGCCGAATGGTCAGGGAGGTCGCCTTTGGCGCGGGGTTGCCAAAGTGAGCGTGCGGAGAGAGAGGCTGAGAGAGCACGTAAGCAAAAAAGTAGGCTGGTAGCTTTTGGACATTGCAATCTGGACCATCCGTCTCTACTTGTCGCCGCCGCCGCTGTTGTCTAGAATGCTACCGGGAGAATAGTCACCGAATGTCTCTCTTCTGGTGGTTGACCAGGAGATATTCTTCCTGATCCCGAGCAAGCGCGGCCAGAACGGAGGCGCAGTTGCCGTGGAGAGCAGTCAAAAATAGAGAGAGGCGACACTACAGCATGGCCGACTTTTCGTACTCGAGCAGGAGGTTCAAGACCACGGCAGTGATCTTCATCGAGCTACTGCAAGCCAAGGGCAGTGGCCCGGTGGCGCTCGCAGGAAAGCGTCCGAGTTGCTGCAGACTAGACCGCCGGTGGCCAATGGGGCGGCGAGCTGGAGGAACACCGCAGGAACCATGGTCTCTGTCGACCCTCGAGACAGCCATGTTTACCAGCCTCCGCCCGAGCACCTTCCAAAAAGCTTACCGCATATAAATGTCACGGTAGGGCCGCGTAACTTGCTCTTTCCCTCTCAATTCAATCACCACACCTCAAAAGCCTTCTGTTTCTTCGCAAACACTCTTCTCTCGCTTTCGTCCTTCAACCATCCATTGCATCCAAACATTCAGATATTCAAACATTGATCGTTATCCATTACGGTACTCTTAATCACAACATCACTCAACAACATAATCAAGATGCGCACTTCCGTCTTCTTCGCTGCTCCCCTCGTGGCCATGGCTGCCGCTCAGAGCTCTTCTGCCTCGGCCAATGAGACCGTATGTCCCCTCTCATCTTGTCTTTCAGCACCACAAAGATCTAACATGTCTTGCAGTCTGTCCTCAGCACCATCCCCATCTCTTCCAGCGTCCCTTACACCAACGGATTCACCTCTTTCCTCACCCAGACCAACTCTCTCGGTGTTGTGACTGGCCAGCCTCTTCCTGCAACCTCGGTCGGTGTTGCTGCCACTAACGCTGCCGTCTCATCCGTCGCTGTGCAGCTCGTCCCTGCAGGCCTTGCTCCTGGCACTGTCACCACCCTCATCTACGGCAATGTCACCGCTGGTAACGCCACCTCCATCGTCGTCACTGTTGGCGCTTCGACCACCCAGGTCCTGAGTGCGGCTGTTGTCGCCGCCACCGGTTCGGGCTCTTCTTCCACCGGTTCTTCTGGTGCTGGTGCTGCATCATCGGCCTCAGGCTCAAGCGGTTCGTCCAGCGGATCTTCCTCGCGTGGCAGCTCTAGCACTGCTTCTCGCGCATCGTCCGCTGCGGCATCTGGCAGCTCGGCCGCTTCGTCTGCTGCCACCGCTTCCTCTACTGGCTCGGCCGCCAACGTCAAGGTCGGTGCTAGCGCCCTGATCGGTGCCGGTGCCTTCTTTGCTGCTTTCATGTAAAAAAAAAAAAACAAGTCGTGAGCACTTTACACCTTCTTGTTTACTCTTTTTTCTTTCTTCACGCCAAGTCACGCCTCTTTTTGAAACGATGGAAATTAATGCTGGGATTACGGGATGAATAACGTGGAGTCTTTTCTTCTTCTTCAGGGGTGCATCAACAGAGCACGATTGCATTGCAAATGGAGAATATCGGCTTGGTCTTTTTCTTTCAATCACTGCCGTCGGAATTGGTGTCTATAGTCGCCGTATCATAAATAGACAAAAAAGAAGAATAATCCTTTTCACACTGTAACAATTGCTTTTCGTTCCATTCCGTCTTGTGCCTTGTAGAGGACATATGGTAAATCCTAGACATGCATGTTTCACCGCCGCCATTCTGCGACTGCCATATTTCTCGCAGTCATTTACTTGGTCAAGGCGGCGATATAGTGCTACGGTATGCTACAATACTGTAATCAGATAGTGATGTGACCATAGAGATCATCCATGCTCACATCCCCTCCATGGATACCGCTCCAGGCTACAAAGTATCGTGCATCCGTAGCCATTTACGACGCTGTTCAGCATGCAAAAAGAACAAGAAGGAGACGAGTTGAGTTTCAAAAACAAAAGTAACGACAGTGCCATGATCATCTAAAATGACAATGCTATGAGAACTCCAAACGAATGCAGTACTTCCAATGCGCAAATCTAGCTCTGTGTGAGAGGGGTGTCTGCTGTGATGCAAAGACTCGTCTCGGATACAAGAGTTTCCACCTAATACTCAACCCTTCTTGGGAGCACGGGCTGGTTTTGTCTTGGAATGGTTGTTTAAAGGCAATGGCTGCTCTTCAGGGGGTGACGAGGGAAACAGCTCCTTTGCCAACGATGAGGAGCTAGAATCCTTTTGTGTGGACAAGTGTGCTGGCTTTGGTGGGATATCTGGTGGACGTGATCTCGTTGGAAGCATTGGCGCCACCGGTGCCACGTCTGCACTGGAAGTGGTGGGTCCCGAGAAACTCGTATTGCGAGATGGTCCGCTGTGAACAGAGGTCTTTGACCCAGAGCGAGACTATGGCTTCTTCACCACAGCGGTTCCCTTTTTTGTGGGAGGGTGCTTCCATCCTTTTGTAAATGTTAGTGTCCAAGGCGACTCAGTGACGGGTTGTGGTGTAGGATTGCTTTGAGTTGTCAAAGGCTGCTCGGTGACGGGTTGTGGCGTGGAAGTACTTTGAGCTGCTGTTGCTTTCGAGGACGGCTTCTGTCCGCTCTTGAAGTTTGAGGAAGGACGTATATTCGGCAACATGACGACGTTCTGAGAACTGCGACGCGCCTGCATACGAGAACGTAGGGGGTGTTGTACCATTCGATGATTGTCTGCAGCTACTTCTTGTGCTGATGGCTTGCGAGAGGCCCTTGGTGATATGTCCGAAGAGTCGCTTTGGTCATCGTTGGCGCCATCGAAGATGCTTCTGCCCAAGCCAGAGGTCAAAGATGTGAATGAACGGACTTTCTTTGGTTCAGGGCCAGTTTCTTCGCTCGTGGAGCCACGCTTCTTGGGCCCCGAGCCACTTCCTTGACTTGCTAAGCTATGTTTCCTGATGCTCTTAGGGTCTTCGGGAACGATGTTTGATGAAGAACCAGTCTCTCTGCTTGAGGAAAAACGCTCTCCGCTTGAGGAAACATGCTCTCCGGGGCTCGAACTACTTCCAGGAACAGCTTCAGACGGGGGATCAGTCTCTCTACTCAACGGAGCACAGGCTCTGGAGCTCGAAGTATCGCCAGGCACAAACAAACTGTCTCCATCCCTGAGTTGAAGAACCTCAAGGCGGCGGATCAGTTCTTTGTCTCCGACCTCGGACACAGAGATCTCTTCCAAGTGGCATATATATTGCTCGACTGCGTCGAGGGCTACCATGCGGGCGACAAGGTCGGAGCGAAGGAGGTTGATGGCATTGGCAGCCTGAATCTTTTGCTTAGGTTCTGCATCCATCTTCGCTATAATCAATGCGTCAAACGATGGATCATTGGGGAAGGTCGTCCGGATGCTGCAGTTGAGGCGACTCGGGTGCTGTATGGATGCTTGTTATGACTCGCTTGGATGAATGGCGGTGACTGGAAGATGTTGATGAAGCGATGTTGTGGTGAACCGATGCTCGAGGTGCATTGTTTTGGTCGACTTACGCGCGTGCGCTGCGAATTTGCAAGCTGCTTTGACCCAGGAAGGAACGAATCTGCTACTGGCCGAGTTCAATAGAAGCATGGTGCAGACATGGAGAAAAGACATGAATTCAAGCAATTATGGTTATATCTACCGGCTCCGCGTCTCTGCGCATTCTCCTCGTCACTTGTTACACTGAATGTCTCATGTTCGTCAATCCTGTTACCTCTCTCTCATGATCCTCTGGCTATCTGGGAAGAGTGAGGATGGCTCAATCACCGTGGCCCTTGACGCCAACCTTCAACACGATGCGGATCTCGGACTCGTTGCATTGAGTCATGTCGGCGAACTCCTTGATTATCTCGCTGACAGTGGCATCCTGAGGCACAGCAGCAGGAAGGCACTGTCCACCAGGAAATTCCATCAACAATTCGGGATCAGTGTTGGTTACCGAGCCTGTCATGTTGCTGCCATCCACGCTAGCATGGATATGGTCGGCGAAGGCGCGGATGAGCTGACGACCCTTCTCAGTGTCCTTCATGTCGAGCAGCATAGGCATCCAGTCATTGCGACCAAAGCGAGAGGTACCGTTGATTGTCTGTCAGGCCATGTCAGTACGTGTACATCCGCGTGAAGAGGCCCAACTTACCTTGCTCGATCCAGGGATAATGGTCGAGCCTGATGAAGGCTGTTCTTCGACCATAGACGAGGCGAAGTTAGGAGCGGGAAGGTGCTCGACGATGGGCTCGGCCTCAGACTCGACCTTGACCTGGGGCTCCTGGTGAACAGAGTCCGGCTGAAGCTGCTGGATATCGTCCCAGACACCCTGAGAGGATTTCATGGGACGAGAGACAGGAACGGATTCGCTCAGGACAGCGTGCGTGCTGATCTGGGGCTTCTGAACATCGACCCAAGTGTTAGTGGCGGTCTGAGTCTTGCTAAGATCGTCCCAAGAACGGGTTGGAGACACAGGGTGCTCCGTCTGAGTCTGAGGGCGTTGGGTGTGAGGACCCATCTTCGAGTGAGGACCCAGTCTTGCGTGAGGACCAGCAGGACGCGTGGACGACGGAGCAGTACTGTGTTCGGTGAAGGTGGGCGAGACAGGAGGCTCTGACTTGATGGGGACCGACGTGGCGGAAGCCGAGACGACCGGAGGCGAGGTGATGGGAACAGTAACGGCAGGGGCAGGTGTGGCAGCATGGCGCAGATGAGGGGCAAGTCTCTTGGCCGGAGCGGGTGCTGGAGGAGCCATGGTGACGGTGGTTGGGGTGATGGCGGCAGGAAAGACGAAGGGTTTGGCTGCAGCGGAGAAGGGCTAAGGGCGCGAGCGAGAGTGTCAGTGACAGAAAAGGCAAGTCGGTGCGAAGTGAAAGAAGTACGTACATAGTTAGGCACGTCGGGCATGTCAATATCGCCGCCGAATGCGATCAAGGGTTGCTTGTCCACTTCAGTAGGGAAACTGGTCGGGGCAGTAGACGTCATGGTTTCAGTGACAAGTGTCGGAAATGGCTGGACAATTCTTGCGGGTTCGGCCTGCAAAGCCATCATCTTCTTCTGCACATGAGTGAGCGGACCTCCGTGCGCCATGACTTGTATGCGACTGGATGAGAAGATGATTGAGTGAAGATGATTGAGCTGGAATGGCTGGGAAGTGATACGCAGCAATATATGTGTGTTGGAAGAGAACGAAGCAAGACGGCGTGAAAGAGTATGGCTGCTCAACTTGTTGTTGATAAAAGAAGAAGCTGCGTCGACTGCTTGATCGGTTGCAACGCATGCAACACGGAAGGCACAGAGTTCGACCTCTTTCTTGGAGGCACTGGCAGAATCGTAATTGCCTACCTTCTCTTATTCCCGTTTTCTGCGAACTTTCTACGGCTGTCTTCTGTCTTTCTTCAAGGGACGTCTACAAGCTCATGAACCTACCTGACAACTCTTTTCTTGATATTCATGTCACTTAGCTGAAGCCTGCTGCTCAAAGACCTCTTCATCCTTGTCTATAGCGAGCATGCAGCTTAGTCCCAGTGCTCTGTTGTCGTTTCTCCAGACTTCTTCCAAATCGTTGATACTGAACGTCTTTGACTACTAATCTGACAATGAAAGTTGCAATGGTTTGCAGGAGAATGAAGGAGCTGAGGTTGGATTCAGCCATGTCCTTCTCCACAAAACTTCACCAAACCGATGACGCCATGATGCATTCGAAAACACTCGCATCTTTGGACATTTACACATCTTTTGTATCCATTCATTCTAAAATATACATTAGACTCAAGGCATATGGCTGGAAACACGTCGACCGACATCTTGGTCGTAAGTCTCTCCGGGATATAGTATAGTCTGGGTCCAAACATGGCTAATGACAATCAATTATCAAGGCTGGCGCATTTGCTGCTTTCACAGTCGATTTGCTCGTCTACCCCCTCGACACACTCAAGACTCGATTCCAATCACCCGACTACAATCGCCTCTACCTTGACAAGGCCACCAATGCCGTCAACAAGCAAGTCCTCTTCCGAGGCCTCTACCAAGGCGTCGGCAGCGTCATCATAGCCACCCTCCCATCTTGTACCCACCTCCGAGCGCCCATACCTCAATCAGTCCATCTCTGACCTTGTCCAGCAGGAGCCTTTTTCACCACCTACGAAGGCGTCAAGTCCACCTTTACCAAGTACAACCCTACCTTTTCGGGCTCGTCGCCTCTACTCCCACAGCCCATCATCCACTCGGCCGCATCCTCGATAGCAGAGCTGGTCTCTTGTGCCATCCTCACCCCCGCCGAAGTCATCAAACAAAATGCCCAAATGGTCGACACAGCAAAAGGCGACAACAAGGCCAACGCGACCCTCCAAACCCTCGCCAAATTCAGATCAAACCCACTGGCTCTGTGGAGAGGCTACACCGCACTGGCAGGCCGCAATCTGCCCTTTACAGCTCTGCAGTTCCCCATCTTCGAGCGTCTGAAAGAAGGAATTAAAAAACACAGAGAAGACAAAGGGACACGGACAAACACTCTGCTGGAGAATGGCTTGATCACTGCCGCCAGCGCAGGCTCAGCCGGCGCCTTTGCCGCCGTCGTCACCACCCCGGTCGACGTCGTCAAGACACGCATCATGCTCGCCGCAGCATCCAGCGCAGCCGAAGATCAAGGCACCAACTCAAAGCCCAACTCAAAGCCCAACTCAAACAGTCCCGTCGACGCCATGGGCCGCTCCATCCAAAGCAACAGCGGAAATCTCAAAGATACACTCCAAAACAGCAAGCAAGGCCTCAAAGACGCAATTCAGAATGTCGCAAAGCCCGTGTCGAGAAAGGGAAGCATACAGATTGCCAGAGAGATCATCGCCGATCAGGGTGTCATCAAGGGGCTTTTCCGTGGTGGTGCTCTGAGAGCTGTGTGGACGTTAATTGGGTCTGGACTCTATCTTGGTGTCTATGAGAGCGGGCGTGTATATCTAGCCCAGCGACGGGGTGAAGACATCGATAATGAGGATATATAGAACCTTAAAGTAGAACGACACAGTAATGTATATACCGAATAGCATGTTTACATCCACTCAGCTGTAAAAGATTCACTCTGTCTTGAGGACGTTGTGTACTTGGCTAGGAGAGAATCAAACTCTACTAATCACAGACTGTAACCTTTCCAGACACGCATTAAGGGTAACTGAAAAAGATGAAAATCATCGTCCATTGTATATCTAGAGCCAAACATCTCAAATCAAGCTCTGATATTTATCCAACCCACTACTCTGCGGTGCCGCCGCCTTTTGCTGCTGTTGTTGTTGCTGTTGCGTCTGCTGCTGCAACGCCAGTCTCTGCTGCATCTGCTGCGGCTGCATCGCCGGCATCGAAAACGCCGAATACGCATTATTCGCAGTCCCCAGCGTCGGCGTCGGCGTCTTGAAGCTCGGCGGCGGCGCGATAGTAAATGAAGATGTGCGGTTGGTGGTGGTGGGTGGAGCCAAGATCCCGGCGTTCGTGGGTCTTTGCTGTGAAGACCATGTAGTTGTGGCGCTGGGGGTTGTGGTTGCCGCTGACCAGTTTATTGACGACGAGGCGGTGTTGCCGGTTGCGCGGTTGAGGGGCGGAGATGTGAAGGTGGGGTTCGAAGGCTGTAGTGGTGCGTTAAAAGGTGATGCGGGTGTGAGTGCGGCAAAGGAGTTGTTGAGGTCTGGCGTTACTGTACGCTGGTTGGCTGAGGGTTGGAGAGAGGTCAATCGAGGAGCTTGAGCTGGTGCTGCACTTGCCCAGGTCGAGAAGGATGAGGCTTGCGATGTAGTTTGTGGCTGGTTCGAAGCAGGTTTGGCGGCAGGCGGGCCCCAGTCGTTCATTATGTCTGGAGTCGCAGTTCCTTTTCTGCCGCTGACCAAGCTTGCAAAGTCTACTTCGCCGCCGTTGGTCGTCGTGCTTGATTGGAAGGCAGTTGGTTGCTTTGCTCCCGATCTCGTTGATCCGGCACCATTGCTCGAGCCCAGCTCTTGCAGTTTACGAGTGTGTTCTCTCTCAATCCGCGATGAGAGATTTTTGATCAAAGTCATGAAAGCCTGGAACTGCTCAAGGTCAAGAAGAGGACCGAGACTGAAGCTCCAAAGGATGGGTAGGGCTTCCATAGCGAGAAAGTCGGAATCTACAACCTGACCTATCTGTCTGAATACCTTCAGCGCGGCCATCTACTCTGGTCAGCTATACACTTGCGTTGATGACGTCTGACAAGACTCACCATAACACCGGGCTCTTTCGTCTTGATGCCCTTCATTAGAGGTACCACCTTCTCCTGGATGGTAAACTTGTCAAGCACTTGGCTACTACTGAGTTTGGAAGAATCTTGAGAGATGGAGACACCATCAAGGCCATCGCTGATAGACTCATTCTCAGCAGTACCGCCGCATAGAGTATAGAACGCTTCGAGACCGCGGATCTTGATTCCAAGCGAGTTTGTGTGAGCAAAGACACCAGCGATTACAGGGAATAGCTCATTCTTGATCGTGCTGTAGTCAAGTGCAGGTAAAACGGCAGGCAATGTGGAGAGAGCAGCATCGACAACAGCGTGAGTGGGAGAACCAAGGCCTAGAGCGATAATGGGAAGGATATCTGCAGATATTAGCGCATGTTGACGCATGTGACAGACACGTCGCCAAGTACATACCATCTCTAAACTCCTTGCCAGAGCAGTTGTCAGCCACAACTTTCATGTTCTCAAGCACGATCATCAGACCAGCCTCTTTGGTAGTGTCACGCTCAGCAGGAGTTTTCGCATTCGACTGCACAAGGAATATATCGCGCAATCTTGGAATGACCTTGTCTGTGAAAGCACGTTTGCCCGACGGCGAGGCCTTGACTATGGCAAAGACATTCAACAGAATCGGGGCTAGCAGTTCGCGGTCTTTCATTTCTTCTAGCAGAGCAGGCAGGAGCTTCCTCTCTAGGACTGATTTTGGGAATTGTGGCATGATCTTTGCAAGACCTCGCATGAACTGGGCCTTCTCGTTGGGTGTCTTGGCCGGCAAGTCATCCAGGAAGCGAATAGTCGATACGAGAATGTTGTCAAAGTATTGAGCCTGTTGAAACTCCATGGCGTTGAGACGTTGTGCCGGACGTCGAGTTATCAGGCGTGGTAGAAGCTCGGATGAAAGGTTCTTTGGTAGTGGCACAGAAGAGAGAAAGTTGTTGGTCTGGTTGGGTACGGAAGAAGACGAGGAGAAGGCACGTTTGTAGGCCGAGAGACTTTCGTGTGTCTCGATGGGACTACGATGTGGAGAATTGTAGAGGGCGATGATGAGAAGACCCAGCGAGAACATGTCGGCCGAGGGATTGATGTTGTTATCCAGCACAAAATCGGGAGAGGTGTAGTCGAGACTAAGCTGGACCGAAGGAGGAAGTCGAGGATCATGGTTCAAGACTTCCGACAGCGACAGAGATGGTGACGAGACAGAGTCGGAGAAGGGAGTCGAGAAGGCCAACCCCGAGATCTTCCAGTCCGATTTCGCATTGACAAAGATGGCGTCTGGTGTCAAGTTGGCGTGAACCAGCTTTGCGCTGTTATGTAGAAAGTCCAGGCCTTTTGCGATCTGCAGGAGACCCTTTTGTATTTCCAGCTCGTCCAGTTCAAGTTCGCGGATCTCGTCTTGACCATCGTTGCCTCGGACAACATAACGGCTGCCTCTTCCAGTATTTCGTCCTGATCTTTCTTGGTCGTCCTTCTCGGCCAGCAAAGCAGCAAGAGAGACGGTGACTTGTTCTGTCGCAAACATGAGACCACCACTGCGCGTCTCCTCGACAGGCTCGGCCAGCTCCAAGACACTGGGGTGCCTGAGACGGGCCAGAGAGCTTGCTTCCTTCTTCAGACGATCGATAACCTCCTCCTGAGCTCGTTTGATGGACGATGAATTCCCGCGACCGCCTCCTAGAGAACTGGCAGTTGGTTCAAGGGACTTCTTGTCGAATACAAAAACTGAGGCAGCTTTGCCGGTCGACTTTTTCTTGGCGTCGAATATCTTCCATGGTCCAGAGGTCGAGCTAGGTTGCGGAGCGATGGTATAGTTGGATCCAATGTTGGAGGTAAACGACTTGAGTGCTGACGAAAACATTGCGACGGGTTGATGTTAGAGATCAAGGTTCCATGAGAGATGGAAGAACAGCGGCTAGAGCCTCTGATCCGGCGACGAGGACGGACGACAAGGAAGGAGCGGACAGCTTCACAGCAAGGACAGGAAAGAGCACAATTGAATACGCGATGGTAATAGCCAGATCTATTCAGGGTTCAACGAGGCCCAAGCGCTGTATAAGGTCAGGGCAGGGACGACTCCGATGACGGCGGCCTTCGAGTTTCCCGGCTGCTCTCCCGCGCCCTGGCCCGCATGCCGTCAGTACGGGCGAGATAATCTTGACTCATTGCGATTGGGTCTAGGTATTATATCGCTCTTTCCTCTTGTCCTTCGCTCCTTCTTTGTGTCAACATGCTGTCTTCCTGCGGATTTCGGTCAACACGGGCGGCGTCCCGCTCCTTCCGCCTTGTCAATGGCTCCCACTCGCGCTGCTATGCCATCGCTGCACACGACGTCTCAAGCCCCAAGCTGACCACCATCGACAACTCCAAATTGACCATTACCAAGACGACGACGCCCAAGGAATTGATCCCCAACGATGAGCTGGTCTTCGGAAAGCACTTCACCGACCACATGCTGTCTCTCGAGTGGACGGCCACCGACGGCTGGCAGGCTCCCCGTATCACTCCCTACCAGAACCTCTCGCTCGACCCGGCCACCTGCGTCTTCCACTACGCCTTTGAGTGCTTTGAAGGCATGAAGGCTTACAAGGACGAGAAGGGCAACGTGCGTCTCTTCCGTCCCGACAAGAACATGGCCCGCTTGAACAGATCCTCTGCCCGCATTGCTCTGCCCAACTTCGACTCCAAGGCCATGATTGACCTGGTCGCCAAATTTGTCAAGACGGATGAGCGCTTCATTCCTGCGTGAGTAGCCTTCCTCGACTTGTCCAGCCTCATCTGACTCATCGATTCCAGTGCTCGTGGCTATTCGCTCTACCTCCGTCCCACCATGATCGGCACTCAACGTACTCTCGGTGTCGGCCCACCCGGCTCTGCCCTCCTCTACACCATCGCCTCTCCCGTCGGCCCATACTACCCTACTGGCTTCAAGGCTGTCTCTTTGGAAGCAACTACATACGCTGTTCGTGCATGGCCCGGCGGTGTTGGTAACAGCAAGCTCGGGGCCAACTACGCTCCATGCATTGTTCCCCAGATGCAGGCCGCTTCTCGTGGCTTCCACCAGAACTTGTGGTTGTTTGAGGAGGGTGGTGAGGAATGGGTCACCGAGGTCGGAACCATGAACCTGTTTGCTGCCATCATCAACAAGGATGGAAAGAAGGAACTGATGACGGCTCCCCTCGATGGAACCATTCTCGAGGGTGTTACCCGTGACTCTATTCTCGAACTCGCCCGTGAGCGTCTCGTCCCCGAGGGTTGGGAGGTCAACGAGCGTAGATTCTCGGTCAGAGAGCTTGCCGAAGCCGACAAGGAAGGCCGCATGCTCGAAGTCTTTGGTGCTGGTACCGCTGCTGTCGTCAGTCCTGTCCGCAACATTGGCTGGAAAGACTCTATGATCAACTGCGGCCTCGAGGCTGACAAGGAGGCTGGTCCTATCGCTCAGCGTATGAAGGATTGGATCGAGGGTATTCAGTACGGTGACGAGACTCACCCCTGGAGCGTCAAGATCTAGATCATGCACACCAACATCGACTGGCCATCAGGATCATGACTCGTGACCATGCAAGGATTCGAGAAGAAGCGAGAGCCGGCAGACTCTGAAAACGTCCAGCGCTGAGTCCGTCCAGAGGACTACGAGCATGCGCTCGACAAATTTGGTGCCTCAGAAGACTTCTATCTCGCAGCACAGACTGACCTGGAGCAACTTCATTGGATCTCGAGACAAAAAGCAGCTTGTTGATATCGAAAACTATGGCGCTACCTTACGAGGTTTGTTCATTTCTCTTCTTCATATAGACCATCTGCTTCCCATCATAATGAAGCGTCTCTGCATGTTTTCCTTCTCATGCTGTGTTCTTCCCTGCTATTCCATGCATGAACATTTTCCCAATCACGAGAAAGAAGAAAAAAGAAAAAGAAAGAAAGAAAGATTTCTTGCATAGCATGTAAACAGTGAAAAGATAAGTGTGTATTAGTGTTGCCAGGCCAGAATTCCTGTAGATTCTACTGGTTCGATTGAGTGAAAGTGACGCTCGCTTAGGTGTTGTGAAAGGAGATCACTCTTTCCATTGTTTTGCTTGGAGTGTGACAACGACCCAACACCAACGCGACGTTCACCATCACTTTTGCCTTCCCTACCCCGTAACCCGGTTCATACCAATTCTCATCCTATCTCGTCGTCTCGGCGCAGATCGTCTCGGCGCATCGTCTCGGCATCATGTCTCGCCATAACAAAGTCTACCCTGCTATGCGCAACTCGTTCTCCTCTTCGGAAGACGGCTTCCCGATCGAACTGTTCCAGGACTCGCAGTCGGAGTGTTCCTTCCTTGACGGCATGGCATCTCTCGAAGCTGACATGGCATCTCAAGACGAAGACTGGGACCAGCACACTCTCTCGCAGGACTTTGGCGTAAGTCGACATGATCCTCAAGGCTACCCACCACGCGCACAAGACTGACCAAGGCGCAACAGTTGCTGCCTAGACTCTACAACGTCACCGATGCTGTGACTTCAGACATTCTCGTCCGCTTCAATGGCGGCCGCTCCGAGTTTCTCTCTCAGAAGGCCGTCCTCAGCGCAAAGTCTGGCTACTTCGAGCGCGCTTTCTCGGGCAACTTCCCCGTACGTGCCTAGGTCCCCATCCTCGCTTCCTCTTCTCTATCTCCTGCTGTGTGAACACCGACTCCATCGACGCGTGACTGACACGAATCATACAGGTCGCCACCTCTGATGTGATCGATCTTGGTGATGATGACAACCCCAAGCACATCTACGCCATGCTCTGCTTCCTTCACGGAACCGAGTACCACAAGATCCACCAGCGCAACACTCTTGGCCGCAACCTGGACTTCCACGTCGACCTCTACCTCATTGGTGAACAGTTCGATATTCGCAGTCTCCGTCTCAAGGCTGCCGAGACCTTCTTCTTCGAGGCAAACGCGCTTGTTGACACCCGCTGGTTCCCCATGGCCGTCCAGAGAGTCCTTGGATACGAGGGTCCCGTCTTTGCCGACCCCTTCCTCATCGAGCTCACCATCAAGATCATCATGGAGAAGATGGAGTACCTTGTCAAGAACGACCGCTTCATGGAAATGGTCAAGTCTGGCGAACTCGCCGACGAAGACATGATGATCAAGCTGTTCCTCGCTCTAGGCGAGCGCATCAGGGACATGTCTCGCCTGGACGTGTGGGTCTCGAAGGAAGAGCGCCTTCTCAACGCTCAGAGAGAGATGCTGGCCGCCGAGGCTGACATGGGTGATGGTCCCTGGGATGCATCGACCCTTGGTGGACAGATCATGGCTGCCAGAGCCCAGAACGCTGCTCACGCTGCCCTGACCAACCTTGCTCTGCTCGTCCCTCAGCCCACCTTTGCTCCACCCCCTGCCATCTTGACTTCGCACCGTCCTGCTCCTGTGGTCAACGCCTCTGCTCATGTGAGTCGCCCAGTTGTCAAGACCAGCTTCACCAAGATGTTTGTACACCATCGCCTTTTTTCTGAACATACGCTAACCCTCTCACAGCATTCGTCGCACCGTCTTCCAGCTCAAGAAGACTGTCAGAAAGACGTTCAGAAGAAACTGATCTGCCCGACCTGTGTGGCCGAGCTCATCTGGAACGGCTTCTATGCAGCCGCAATGTGCAATCCTGACCCCGAGGCTTTCAAGCTGTGGACCCACCGCTGGGTACTCTTGCTCAACGTCGCAGAAAATCACACAAAACCATCGTGCGAGCATCCGGTCATCAATCTCAGACACCTCTATTCTTGTCAACAAGGAGCGCTCGTTCGCAAGAAGCTGAAGGCTGGTGGACCATGGGCTGCGGAACTGATGGAGAAATGGTAATGGAGAAAAAGAAGGGATTGTTGCTGGAACTGGTCTTGCCGAATCGAAAAGTCATTGGACGGAGGATGGAGTAGTCGATTCATTGCTGGTAGCTCGTAATCGAACCATTATCGTCTTATCTTGCGTTCAAGCTGTAATCGGATTGTGTGTTGCCGAATTCTGCCATGCATGTAATGCTCATGCATACGTCTCAATATCACACGAGTTCTTCGGCCATGCTGCTGTTGAAGCGCATGCTGGTCACTTTCTCCCGAGTCCTCTAGCTTGCTGCTTGTCTTCACTTTATCATCTTGCTGATGTTCCTGTACAGAAAGCTTTCTTCACCTCTTGCTCATGGACTGGTTGAGAGCAAATTGCATCAACACTCCAAGTCCATCGTGCTGATTACATACAGTGTGAATGAGGAAACATGAGAATCTCAAGATGGAAGCTGGCGGTTTCTTACTTTTCCATCTTCTCTTCTGCATTCACCCGGGAATTGATTCATGTGTCTATATGAACAACAAAATGACGCTGATGGCCAGAGACAAAGTCAGAACCAAAGGCACTGCCAACACGCTCGTTCCACTTTTGTCGTCTTCTTCGCCATCGCTGTTTGCCCCTGCCGCACCACTACCAGAGCCCGTGCTACTGTTTCCAGAACCACCACCTCCATCTCCCAAACTGGCGTTTCTCAAAACAGTACCCAAGTCCCCTCCCAACACAACACTCGCATTGCCGCCAAAGAAATTGCTCGCCGTATCCGGTGGTCCAGCGGTCATGTTTGCCCCGCCGGTCACGGAAGAAGGATGCGAAGTAGAGCCCTCGACACACTGTTTGTTTCCCCACGTGGATTCGTACGCCTTTTCCCACACGACAGCTTGATCGGCATACATCTGCGCCGTGTAGAAGAATCTGCAATCCGCTGCTTCGTACACATGTTGCAGCGGCGTCACCTCTGTATCTCCTTTACGTATGTTGTTTCGGAAATTGACAGACGCCTTGACGAAAAAGGGTCCGCCGAAGGAAGCACGGGAAAGCGCGTAATTGGTCGCAGTCAAGATATCCGTGCCAAAGTCTGAGAGAAAGGAGAGTTGGTCGATTGGGGGAGCGGCGGCGAGGACGGCGGACACAATGGTGGAGAGGATGAACATGCCTTGGACTTGGGAGCCCTTGACGCCGCCGACGGCTTGCATGGGTGCTTGCTGCGGGCGTCCGCCGGCTGCGATGCTGGAGACGGACATTTGCGAGGTCATGAGCTCGCTGAAGATGGCGCAGGTGGATGCGCAGGTCCCGTCGTGGAGGAGGACAATGTCTTCGGGGGCAAAAGTGCGCGGTTGTGTCGTGTTGTCGTCTGCATAGCCTAATATCGGTACTGCGGTGGCAGAAATGTCTGTGAGATTGAAGCGGTTCAGCGAGGTAAAAACTCCTCTGTGTATTCTCTGAGGGCCAAAAAAGTCCTCCCAAGAAGTAAAGTGCTCATTGTTCTCCGTCAGTGGTTCGCGGTAGTTGAAACTGTTGAGCACAACCCCATCGGCACCAGACTTGATCAATTCGGGATACGCAGCGCTGAGTGCATCAATATTCTCGCTCGCGACGCGTCCAGTAAAGTTGTGGAGCTCGCTCGCGCGGTATTTGCCTGCACCATAAGGATCTTCGGAGGGGAACAGCTGGCGGAAGAGATCGTAAGCCAGGAAAATGGTGCCGCCGTCATTGCCACGGAGATCGATGACGAGTTTGGTGCGTTGTTTGTCGCCCGCCGTCGCCAGCATTTGACGCACGACATTCTCAAACTCGACGGGGGAAGTCGTGGAGAAGCTGGGTACAGAGAGAATCGCGAGATCTGGATTGGTATCGGAGAGGTAGCCAGCAACGCTCTTGTCCGAAGAGATGACGATTGGACTTGGGTATGCTGGGTGTGGTGGTGCAACGCCCTGTGTCGAAACAGGTTCAAAGGGTACTCGAGTTACATTAGATGCAGTCTGTACAGGCGCTGTTCCAGCAGCATTCGCCTGTGCCAGAATCGTCTCGGTCAGATTGTTGTTGCAGAATCTGTCGAAGAAGCTTGCGCCGTCGGTGAGACCCTCTAGTGACTTGGTAGACAGCAACTGTGCTCTTGTCATCACATCAAGAGTAGATCCGTTGGCAAAGGTGAGCACGGTATTATCGCCCTGATAGAATCTGGAGACGGCAAAGTAGTCTGTCTCGGCGGCTTCGTATGCCAACTTGGGTATGTTTAGAAAGACCTGGTTGTAGTTCGCATCGGGGTCTTGAGACCGGCCGTTCTGAGACGCATAGCTATTGAGCCAAGCCACGACATCCTGGTCATTAATCTTGGTGACAGGAGACGGAGAGTAATCAAAGTTGCCAGGATTGACCAACGCAGATTCGTCCTTGTATGCATAGATATCCGGAGTCTTAATCTCGCCGGTCAGGACCTACATTATCAACATGTAAGCTTGCAACTACAAGCCCATATACGATCCATCTGATTCAAACATACCGAGATTAGTGAGAAGTAGTCAGCGATTCCTTCGTCATCTAGGATCCCGCTCTGCAATCTGCCAAAAGCAAACACATCCACGATATCAGGAACATATGACAAATGACCATCATAAGCCGCCGAGAAGAGTTTGAATACGTCCATCTGAAAGTCATATTCGTTTTCGTAAGTCTCGTCCTCAAGCATGGAGGTCAGCTTGTCCAAGCCAGCCAACAGATCAATTCCAGGATAGATGCGGCCAACAGTGGGATCTGCAAGATAGTCCAGATCGCTCTGAAACTCCAGAAAGGTACGCAGTCCGCTGAGCTGAACAAGGTCGTCCTCTTTTGCCAGCGGTACCGAGCGCAAACACGAGAGTGCAAGGTCGGCTGGGAAAATTTTGGTAGTGTTTGTCCAGAGAGCGCTAAGCTGCGAGCATGGTGCTCGAGTGGATTCATCTTGAGCATGCACTGAATTCGCAATTGCAGCCAGTGCTACGAGTGCCACTCTCAGCGACATGACGATGGTCTCTGATCGATCAACAGGCGGTACAGAAATCAGCTGATTGCGACAAGGAAGTTAAAGAGAAAGTCAGTAAGGGAGAGAATACACGACAGCGGATCTTGAAATAGAATGATGTTGTCCATGCCCAGACTTGATTGTTTACCCGGTCTTGGTACCAAGAATTGGATCAAGGCATTCAACGATGCAACCAATCCTTCGCTTTGTGGTGCAAACTCTTGAGTCGCTGTTGTTCCATCATAGTGAGAGTCTTCGATCAGAGCACTGAGCTAGATCGTGACGCAGGAACATGCAGGCGCTGATGAGCGAGTGCTTCGCTGCCATTGTTTACGACGTGCTGCCTGCGGTCTTTCATGAGGATGTCCAGTGTCTCGAGTCAGGACTGCAATGATCATACGGCCGCAAATCCATAACCTGGCGGGGACGACGATGTGCAAACAGCAAGAGCCACTGTTCGAGTCAATGCTTGTGGGGCCCAAATCCTTCGGCCAGCGATGATCAACGAGGACGATTGGCAGATGGGTTTCTTGTAACGTGTGCCCGTTGAGC
This sequence comes from Aureobasidium sp. EXF-10728, assembly GCA_023848605.1. Classification (NCBI taxonomy): domain Eukaryota; kingdom Fungi; phylum Ascomycota; class Dothideomycetes; order Dothideales; family Saccotheciaceae; genus Aureobasidium; species Aureobasidium sp. EXF-10728. The sequence goes on from SWBG01000057.1 coordinate 67,282, forward strand.
GCAAAGAGAAATAGGTCAGTCCCGATGGCTACAACACACGCTTCTTGCGGGTGGTTGGTTTTGGCTTCGGAGGTGACTGGTCGGAAAGTTCGGCAAGGGTCGATATCTTGAGAGCAGGGTTGTACCCCATACAAGCAATTTTTGGGTCGACGACGATATTACTGCAGCACCATTGACTATTTTCTTCTTTTGAGTGCTTGAATACATCTCTACTATATCCGCATAGCTGTGAGGCAACAATTTGGGCCATATTTAAGCTCCGTCGAGCTAATATACGTGATTTTTGGTTTCGTGACAAGCTTCATGAGAATATACACTCAGGTCAATGGAGACCAGACACCAGTATCATTGAGACGGAGACGTGAGCATCAACATCACTATCGCAAAGCAGCAGTATTTTCACGCTGCAGAACTACAAAGCATCTCATTAGATTTTTCCGCAAGAGATAGAGACAAAGAGATACAGAATTGATTGTCATTTATGGAATGAGTTGAAGGTAGAGACAGGGTGACAGTCTACAACTGCAAATCAATGTGCAAGGACTCCCACAGGAAAAACGAAACACCATCCTGAACCAGCAAGAGAGCCTCAACACCCATCGCAGAGACCACATACATATCTCATCACAAAAAGTCGTCAACCGAAAATCTTGTCCAGGACCTTCTCGAAATGAGTGCTGCGGAGCCAGTGTTAGTCGATGATACTTTTGGGAATGGTAGGATGCGCTTACTCCTTTGATGCATCAGGCACAAAAGTGGCCTGGTACTCCTCGATCTCATCCACCTCACCTCTGAGGTCGACATCCACTGCACGGGTCCACTTTGTCCTCTTGATCAACTTCCACCCGACGAACAAGACAGGGAATAGTCCGATCATAAAGTAGCTGAAGATAAAAGTCGGGACATCCCACTTGCCGGGTAGGAACACAGAGTATCCTCCCACAAAGGCCATGACAATGCAGCCGATGAAACCATACCAGGCAAGGTAGGGTTGACCCCATCCTTTGAAGGGTAAGCTGTTGCGATCAAATCCTTGCGCATCGCAAGCGCGTTTCCAGAAGATGAAGGTCATGCACATGACCGCATAGTTGATGAGCTGAGATGCAGTCACCAGGTTGATGAACCATTTGAGCACGGTGGCGGCGTTGGCACTGACTTGCAAGAAGGCGAGAAGAGCGATACACAGGACGACGAGAGTGCAGTAGATGGGCACACCACGACGCGTGGTGCGGGTGAGTATCTTGGGTGCCTTGCCTTCAAGGGCGAGACCGTAAAGAGATCGAGATGCGCAATAGACGTAGCTGTTGCCAGCCGAGAAAGCGCTCGCCAGCACCATAGCGTTGACGATATCGGGCAGCACTCTGATGCGTAGACGGTTCATGGCCACGACGTACGGCGAAGCTGCTGCGCCAGGAAGGCCAGCAGTAGTGGCGGCTATGAGTTCCTTGTCGTTGTATGGAACCAAGATACCGACGCAGAGAGAGCCGAGCATGAAGAAGGCGGTCAGACGGTAGAAAACGGCCTTGAATGCTTTGGGCATGACGACACGTGGGTTCTCGGCCTCGCCAGCCGCCATACTGACATAGTCTGGTCCAGCGATGGTGAACGAAGCCTGGATGAAACATTGAAGGAAGCCGAGGAAGTAACCAAGCTGTCCTCCATAGTATAGTTGAGCGAAAGACCCCTGAATGCAAAGACAAGGTTAGCATAGGTTTGCCGATTTGGGCCTTTATGCTTACGGGGTTGTTCCAATATCTAAAGCCAAATCTTTCGCCGAGTGGGTTACCCCCCAACATGACAATGAAGGTGAAGATGATCAGGCCTGGGAAATGTCAATATCATGTCGGGAATACAAGAGACACGCAAGGTCGTATGAGCTTACCGACGATCAGTAAAACCTTTCCGAGAGCTGCCCAGAACTCGGTCTCGCCGTACCATTCGACAGTGAGAAGATTGATCAGACTACCACGATGTTAGCAGTCTGCAATGTAATTTGGGATACAAAACCTACGCATAGAGCACGATGACAATAGCAATGATGCCACCAGCTGGAACAACATCGCTCCAGTAATGAATGACAACATTGCAAGCCGTGACTTCGAAAGGGACCTGATTGATGTCAGACTGGACACGAGTATACATGGTCTGCAGATGTCTTACCAAAATTGCTTCAAATACAAAGAAGTTCCAGCCCGCTGCGAAGCCCATGGCTTCGTCCATGTATCTACTGGCGAACCTGATGAAGGGTGACGAGATAGGGAGATAAGTGACCATTTCGGCAGTACCTGGACGGCGAGTCAGTATGTTGACAGAAGTTAATCCGGCTGGTCGCGATGGGCTCGTAGATGTCGCTTGGGCTTTGTTGAGGAATTGACACCACTGCTCAATAGGAGGATATGAAGGGGAAGGCTCGTACTTATAGTGACAGCAAGAATGAATGAGCACCTGCAACCCATGTTAAATTTGTTCTTAACTGTATACCCTCTTACTTCCCCGGTCATAAGCAGCAGAGCTCGGTGTACCGTTCTCACTCTGTTGCGAGCTGATTGGTATGACTTACCATATACTGAATGCCAGGAAAAGACTACCAGGGCCGCCATTGAGAAGACCATTTCCGATAGAGACGAAGAGCGCAGTACCGATGGTACCTCCAATACCAATGAGTTGAATGTGACGAGACTTCAGACGCCGATGAGTTCCGTCTTTGGCCAGGGAAATCGAGTCGACAGATCCTCCAGACTCTCCTCCGTATCCAGCCAAGCTGATGGTCTCGTTGTAGGTCTCGACGCCGGACTTGGATGGATGGCGGACTTTGACAGCGTCACCACTGCCGGAAGCTTCGACGCTGGACGAATGAATCGCGTCGTGTGACAAGGAAGACCTCATATCGTCGACTAGAGACCGGAGTTTGATCCGGTGTTTCTCTTTGCAGGACTTTTGTATACAGTTTGTGGTGGCGTGTGGCTTGTTGCAAGGATTCGAACCCTGGGGGCGTTTAATGGATTTTTTTGAGAAGCAGGCAGAAAAACTCGGGCACAAACTCCATGAGACGGAGACAACAATACAGCTGGGCAGAGCGTTGGATTTATCAAAGAAACAGGCCTGGAGTGATCCGCCAAGTTTACCAAGGCTTGGATGAGATTTCGAGGCGATGTGAACTGGGAAAAAGGTTGACCTGCAAATGCGCAGTCCGATGATGAGATAAAGAGGATTGGAAGTCGAAGGACCCAGCGTCGTCAAGGCTTTTCCGTCCAAGTCAATTGCCGCAGCAAGGTTTCAATCCGCCGTGACCGCATTCACAGACCGAGGTACAGAGGTAAACATGAGGTTTTCTGTGGGCGGGTGTTCCTTATCCTCGAGTTCTCAACGCGTCGAGACCGCACTAGGCCAAGCGACGACGAATCTTATCTCTGCGAGACACGCGAACAGCTCCGCGCTCTCCAGGTTTTGGAAGGCTGTTGACGAGCGCCGCGACCGTACAAAGTATAAACGTTTTCTGCAGCGCTCGATGAAATGAAGATGAGAACGGCTTTGGGCAGCCTTGTTGTTTTGACTACATAGTGAATGTCGTCGGTGGTTTTTCATGATGAGCTGATTGCCCTGCCAATTGTTTGCGAGCTTGAGTCCCATGTCTGCTCGCCCGTGTCGCCGATCCAAGACGTGGAGACAATTTAAGCTGCGGCGAACGGACCCTCAACTTCCCCAGTTGCAGGCTTGCAGCCGAGGACTTTGGAGCGGTTTGAACATGTTTGCTCGCCCGTCTCCTACCAGAACAGGACGGGAAGTTGTCGTCATTGCGGTCAATCTTCGACCCCGATGAAAGCAACTGCCGCAGGGCTTACTGTCTCGTCAAAGAAACATGTGAATTGAACCAGCCCGAATGACGCTGGTTCAATCATCCTGTCTGGCCTGCCAATCGTCTACTATCTTTAGCCCTTTGTCTGTCCCGCGACCTGATCTCCTCCCAATTTTTGAGAATCCACTCCCGCAGATTGGGTGCTACCTCGTCTGCTGCAGTGATGTAGGAAGAGAACTGAGCTTGACGCTCAGCAATCATCTCCGGTTTGTTGCATATGTACGGCCGACGACCCTCGAAGCCAACGAACCTCTTCAACGCTCTGACGACCTCGTTCAGTCTTTTCGATTCGAGCTTGGCGTGTGGTTCGAGGACTGTAGTCTTGATTATGGACCATGCGTGCTCCTCTTCATTCTCCCTGACTGCCTCGAGACGACGAATGTTGAATTCGTCTTGTTTCTTGAAGAACACCAGGGCGGCATTAGTATGAGCAGCTCGGGTACCATTAAGGTCAGCATCGACATCTGGAAGAGAAGGCAGGTATTGAGACATGAAGTTGCGGAACATCGGACGTTTCTCCATTCGACTTCGCATGTCGGAATTGTCCTTCTTCTTCCCGACTGATTTGCGATTGAAGAACCTAGATTTCACGGACCAATCAAAAAGTTGGCGTTCAGACTCGAATCCTTGATGGAATCTGTGCTTGTCAAGCCCAAGGAAATCCATGACTAAATCTGGATCCTTACTCAAGAAGACCTGACTTGCAGACCAGTTTTGCGCCTCTTGTTCTTCGATACGGACAAAGAAGCCATCATTCTTAGAGGTAAAACCATAACCATTGTTGAAGGTGCCGAGTATAGAGCCGAGGTCGCCGTAGCCGTTCACGAATGTGGTCCATGCGAGGTCACCAGGAGGGCAGACTTGGACGTCGATTTGAGCAAATGTCTGGGGTGTGTCTTTGTTTTTTTCGAGAGGGACAGCGAATGAACATACGGGACCGTTGTGTTCGAAGTGTGTTGTTCCCAGATCGTGAGCTACTTGCTGACAAGGGAATGGTATAGACGATGACAACTCGACGACGACGTCGACATCGCCATAATCCAGTTTTCCAGGAGCCTCAGGAATGATGGTAATGCTGGCGAAACGCTTCGATAAGATCTTGAGTGTAGTTTGCTTGACCTGACTGTAGATCCGATGGTTCATACGAGGGACGCAAAGGCGAGGGAAGGCTCGACCACCCATGATTGTTGAGCAAAGTACAAAGAGAGATGAGAGACGAAGATCGACGGTCAAGATCAAACCATAAAAAGATTGAAAATTGATGTGAAACGGAGAAAAGATAGAGGCTTGCTTTCAAGTAATGGAAGAATAAAGAGTTGTCAGGATTGAGTGCCAGTCCGTCGTGTTGAAGCGAGGGGAGGGATCACTAGTATGCAACGACTCAGTTGATGAGTCGACGGACCTAGAATGCGCCGGAACAGAATAGATAGCGAATAGCGACAGATGTTCACTTGCAGCGTGGTTGAAAGGCCTACCTGGAGAACGAGGCAACACGATGAAGTGCAGCAAGTATTATTATTACCAGGATGGAGCGGCACAGGTGAAAGTGGAGGGCTTGTGAATTCAGCTCTTTGCCCCGCGAGCAAACTGCTCCTGCCCTGCACCTGCGCCGAGTGAGTGATTGAGTACGTCAGGCTTGGCGCGTGCTTTGATCTTGCTACTCGTTCTTTCCGGCCTGCCGAACAAGAAGCCATCACCAACCCAGGGCGAGAGAGATTGTGCTGGCATATTCCTAGGCGCAGACCGAGCCGCATCTTAGAGCCTCAGAGCATCGACTACCCGACACCTCCCCGTATCCATAAACGGCTGGTTGCCATCAATCCGCAGGCGTGAGAAGTCCAGCAGCAGCGGCAGTATCTGGACATCGCTGAGCCACGCACATTCCTACTCGGCCTGCATCGCACCTTCCCCCTGACACAAGATGGATGTAAGTTTCCAAACCAGAATCTCCGGCACTACACCACTGTCGTTCGTTTCATTTCAATCCATCCCATGCCCGGCGCAGCTCGCAACTGTTGTATAACAGAAGCTCGCCTTGCTGATCGCTCTCACCATGTCGTCACTACCTTCACGCAAAGACTCGGTCTTCAATCACAAGCCACTGACACTCCGCCCGCAGCTCGGCCATGACATGCTGGTCGACTCAGACTACGACGAGAAGCAACAAGAGGTCGCCATAATCTCACCCGAGGACGACTCGATGGAGGAGGTCGCCGTTCAGGAGCCTCGCGCCGACGACTATGCCGCCATGCGCAACCGCTTCCTGCCCGAAGACCCCGATCTCGAGATCGAGTCCGAGACAACCTTCACATGGGACATCAAAGACTGGCGTACACTGCCTAGAAGACACCACAGTCCGACCTTCCACACCGGAGACCATCCCTGGAAAGTCCTCTTCTTCCCCGCCGGCAACAACGCGACCGAGTCAGTCAGCTTCTACCTCGAACAGGGCTATGGCGAGGAGGACAAGCCCCCGGCAGACTGGTATGCATGCGCTCGCTTCATGCTCGTCCTGTGGAACCCCAACGATCCATCCATCTATCTACACCACGAAGCTCAACACCGCTTCAATCAAGAGGAGGGCGACTGGGGTTTTACTCGATTTGCAGAAAAGAGCAGAGTGTTTGCTACCCGCTTTGACGACAAGGAGCGTCCCCTGATCGAGAATGATTCCGCCAAACTAACCGCCTATGTCCGCGTCTTGAAAGACCCAACTGGTGTTCTCTGGCACAACTTTGTAAAGTGAGTCGAGCCCTGCCTTTGCCTTCTCCTTTTGCCCTTGTCTGTTGTTGCATGTCCACGTTTGTCACGATACCTCGGTATTGTCAAGCATTCTTGTGCCGCTTGTCGCAGCATGCAGCTGCGTCACGAATTGCCAAATGGGCCCACGTACTCTAGACTTTTCACCAAGCTGCTTGCCTTCGCACCATCTCAACGATCTCTACCACTGGCTAGGGAGCCACCTTCCTTTCTCTCTGTTCCAACGGCACGATCTTTCACATCCATGGCTTGTACCCCCGGTCTGTTTGACCAACCTGCTGACATTGTTGTTTAGCTACGATTCGAAAAAGGAGACTGGCATGGTGGGTCTGCGCAATCAGGGCGCAACTTGCTATCTCAACTCTTTGCTACAATCTCTCTTCTTCACCAATGCTTTCCGCAAGGTATGGGAACTCTGAAAGATATCAAGGCTCGTTTGCTGACAGAGATGGTCCAGGCTGTGTATCAAATACCTACCGAGAACGAGACAGACGCACGCAATAGCAGTGCATGGGCATTGCAACGCCTCTTCTACAAGCTGCAGACAGATCCCGCCGCCGTCTCTACCATGGAACTTACCCAATCATTCGGATGGGAGTCACGCCAGGTCTTCGAGCAACAGGACGTCCAAGAACTTTCTCGCATCTTGATGGACAAATTGGAAGAGAAGATGAAGGGCACAGAAGCTGCAAACGTACTGGCCGACATGTTTGTTGGCAAGATGAAGACATATCTCCGCTGTATCAACGTCGAATACGAGAGCTCTCGTGTCGAGGATTTCTGGGATCTGCAACTCAACGTCAGCGGCTGCAAGACTCTGGACGACAGTTTCCGCGACTATGTCCAGGTCGAGACTCTCGAAGGCGACAACAAGTATGCCGCCGAAGGATATGGTTTGCAAGACGCAAAGAAGGGTGTCATTTTCGAGAGCTTTCCTCAAGTCCTCCATCTCCAACTCAAGCGATTCGAGTACGACTTTGTGAGGGACGCCATGGTCAAGGTCAACGATCGATACGAGTTCCCCGAGATCTGGGATGCTTCGCCATACCTTTCCGAGACGGCCGACCGCTCTGAACCATACATCTACCACCTTCACGGTGTGCTTGTCCACAGCGGTGACATGAACGCCGGCCATTACTACGCCTTCCTCAAGCCCACCAAAGACAGCCCATTCTTCAAGTTTGACGACGACCGCGTGACTCGCGCCACTCCCAGAGAAGCCATGGACGAGAACTTTGGAGGTGACTACGCCCCTACTGGCCCCAATGGCGCTACAAAGATGCAGAACCCTTTCACTCGCCAATGGTCAACTAAGCGGTCCATGAGCGCTTACATGCTTGTCTACATCCGTGAGAGCCGCATCGATCAAATTCTTGGAGACAGCGACAGTATTCAACCCCCAACCCACCTCCCCAGTCGTCTTGCCGAAGAGCGTGCTGCCGTCGAACGAAAGAGAAAGGAACGCGAAGAGGCTCACTTGTACATGAACGTCCAGATCGCCACAGAGAACAACTTCCGCTCCTACCAGGGCTTTGACCTTGTTGACTGGAAGTCAACGGATCAGGAAGATGCTGTTGCCCCCAAAGTCTTGCGATTCAAAAAGGCAATGACGTTGTCAGAATTCAACGAACATGTCGCCCAGGATATCGGAACCGATGCTGATCTAATTCGTCCCTGGGTCATGGTTAACCGCCAAAATGGCACCGTTAGACCCGATCACCCCCTCAACTACTCGACGATGACACTCGAAGAGGCGAATGCCAAATTCTCCACCAGAGCAGCATCGTTCCGTCTCTTCATTGAACAGACCACTCGTGGTGAGGATGGGAAGCCGGTTTGGGACACCGACGTCACGCCAACCCCTGCTCCGGCTCAAGAGCAAAAGCCCATCATTGTTTTCCTCAAGCATTTCGATCTCGAAACACAGACACTCAGAGGTGTCGGCCATGCATACATGCTTCAAAGTCAGAAGGTGCAGGATCTTGCCGAACCGATCTTGAAACTTATGGGATGGGAAGCCGGCACGTCGCTCAAACTTTATGAGGAGATCAAGCAAAACTTCATCGATGTCATGAAGCCCAAGCAGACTCTAGGACAATCGGAAATCCAGGATGGCGACATTATCTGCTTCCAGAAAGTCATGCCGATGGAAGAAGTTCAAGCGTTCCAGCAAAAGTACCCCTCTGCTTACATTGACGCAAACTCCTTCTACGACTATCTCCTGAATCGCATCCGCGTATTCTTCCTACCCCGTCCCGGAGCACCACAGAGCGTCCCTCTTGAACAAGGCGCAGACGAGTTTGAGATGTACCTATCAAGGAAGGACAGCTATGACATACTGGCAACCAAGACCGCACAACACTTGTCAGCAATTTCAAAGACAGACGTCGACCCTACCCATCTGCGCTTTACTACCGTCAACTCTCAAAGTGGCAAGCCCCGAGCACCGGTGAAGCGCACGCCTACGACGACAGTGAACTCAATTCTCGCCGGCGGCGGTGCAGGTGGATATGGTGGGGGTTATGGTTACACCAACCAAGCACCCGACACACTATACTACGAAGTCCTGGAAATGAGCTTGACTGATTTGGAACAGCGCAAGACTGTCAAGGTGACTTGGTTGCCTGAAGGAGTAACCAAGGAAGAAACGTTTGACTGCCTTGTACCAAAGATCGGCACCTTTGAAGACGTTCTTCCGGTGTTCCAGAGGAAGGCCAAGCTACCAGATGAAATCATTGAGCAAATCCGCTTCTACGAGGCACATTCGGGCAAAGTGTATAAGAATCTCAACCTGGACACAGCTGTCTCGACCCTGAACGAGTTTATGCAGGTGTATGCAGAACGTCTGCCAGAGGAGGAACGCGAAGCTGAGAAGGAGGGCACGCCACCACTGATCGGATGCTTCCACTACGACAAAGAGCCTGGCAAGCCGCACGGTGTGCCATTCATCTTCCTCGTGAAGCCAGTAAGTGATGGTAGCTACATATTTGCAAGAGGACAAGAAGGCTGACAGTTACAGGGTGAAATCTTCAAGGAGACCAAGGAGAGATTATCGAAGCGTACAGGCATCAAGGGCAAGCAATTCGAAAAGATCAAGTTTGCAGTCATCCCTCACGGCAGCTATTCTCGACCAAAGCCTCTTGAAGATGGTGAGTGTGGTTCTTGAGTGTCGAAATGAAATCAGCTAACCAAGATTGCAGATGACATTCTGTCGGAGAACTTCACCGATGGCGACCAGCTCGGGCTGGACCATGTTAACAAGGCGCGTAATGCTTGGCTCAAGTACGAGAGCTTGAACATCCGATAAATGAAAGATGGCGGACAGGATTGCATGAGACTATGGATGTCTAGAGGAACATGGCTGCACGAATGAGATGTACAAGATTATCAGACGAACGAGGCCAGATTGGAGAAGGCAGTGTGCTTAATTCGGTAATTAGCCGAGCAGACATTCGACCCGTTTGGCAAGGAGCAGCACACAGAGAAGGATAGCATAGCAGAGATGGATGTCGTGTTGATGAAGGGCACGAACAAAGTAGACATGACCAAGGAAGATCTTGACAAGGATTGCATAAAATTAAGCTTTGGACTGTGCATAAGAAGTGGTAAACCCTACCTTAATATGCGGAGGGTGGATCCCGGGCGCGCGAGTCAATGACGAATCGGGGGAAGGGTCGGTATGGAGGTCGATGGAGCGGTAGATGGTACAGGGATCTTGCAAGAGTCTTGTCGCTCAAGAGACAGTGAGGATCAGACAGAGCGACAGTCTTTGTTGTTTGTATCGACCAGCCCCTTGCCGCAGTGCAGAGTGGGTGTCTAGCGGATGGTATTGTGTGTCGAGCTGAAGAATGCTGGAGCACTTCGCCTTCAACGTTTCGCTTGCTCTGAGCGTGTGCAGTCTTGGACAAGAGTAAGACCATCAGCATTTCTCCCAAACACGACGACGAGACGCTTTCACTACACGCCGCCCTCTCTGTCTCTGTCTCTGTCTCAGTCTCATCGTCGCCAACACTCGCGCAGCCCGTCGTCCCTCTTCTTCAACACAGGCGCCATGGTTGGAAGCAGCTCAGCCAACATGTCGCTCCCGCAGCGAAGCGCATCGACCAGAGCCAGTGTCGTCGCCGACGGAATGGAGAAGCCGCTGCTGGACAACCGCACATACCGCGTGGTGCGGCTACCTAACGACCTCGAGGCGCTGCTGATCCACGATCCGGACACGGACAAGGCGAGCGCAGCCATGGACGTCAACATTGGCAGCTTCAGCGACGCCGACGACATGCCCGGCATGGCCCACGCCGTCGAGCACCTGCTGTTCATGGGCACCGAAAAGGTAAGTCGTGGTGCGGTGGCGACACTGCGAGACGTGGGCTGAGACTCTTGCACTGCAGTTCCCCGTCGAGAACGAATACAACCAGTACCTGCAACGATACGGCGGCTACTCGAATGCCTTTACCGCCTCGTGTGACACCAACTACTACTTTGAGCTCTCGGCCTCGTCGACGGCCACCAGCAGCCAGCCCTCGTCGCTCAGCAGCACCGAAACTCTGCCCGTCGAAAAGTCGCAAGCCCCGCTCTACGGCGCCCTCGATCGCTTTGCCCAGTTCTTCATCCACCCGCTGTTCCTCGAAGACACGCTGGACCGCGAGCTGCAGGCCGTCGACTCGGAGAACAAGAAGAACCTGCAGGCCGACAACTGGCGTCTGCACCAATTGAACAAGAGCCTGTCCAACAAGAAGCACCCCTTCAACAAGTTCTCCACCGGCAACTACAAGGTCTTGCACGATGACCCCATCGCCCGTGGCGTCAAGATCCGTGACGAGTTCATCAACTTCTACCGCGCAAACTACTCGGCGAACCGCATGAAGCTCGCTGTTCTTGGTCGTGAGAAGCTAGACGAGCTGGAGTCATGGGTCACCGAGCTCTTCTCGGATGTGCCCAACCAGAACCTCCCCAAGTTGCGCTGGGACCACGTACCCGCCTTGACAGATGCCGAGCTGGGCACGCAGATCTCGGTCAAGCCCGTCATGGACATGCGCCTGCTCGACATGCACTTTGTCTACGCCGATGAGGAGAATCTCTGGGAGTCTCAGCCCGCCAAGTATCTCAGCCACCTCATTGGCCACGAAGGGCCCGGCTCCATCCTCGCATACATCAAGGCAAAGGGCTGGGCCAACGGTCTCGGTGCTGGTCCCATGAACATCTGTCCCGGCACCTCGCATTTCTCCATCTCCATCCGCCTCACCGAAGACGGCCTCAAGAATTACAAAGAGGTCGTCAAGGCTGTCTTCCAATATCTCGCCATGGTCAAGGAGCAGCCTCCACAAGAATGGATCGTTGATGAGATGGCCAAGCTTGCAGAGGTCGACTTCCGCTTCCGTCAGAAGATTCCTGCCAGTCGTACCGTCAGCGCCTTGAGTGGTGTCATGCAAAAGTCATTCCCTCGTGACAAGCTGCTCAGCGCTCAGTCTCTGATCTGGAAGTTTGATTCAGACGCCATTAAGCGCGGCCTCGACTATCTCCGCCCTGACAACTTCCGCATCACTCTTGTCTCCCAAGAATACCCCGGCGATTGGGATCAGAAGGAGCACTGGTATGGCACCGAGTACAAGTACGAGAAGATGCCCAAGGAATTTATGAATGAGCTGGAGGCTGCTAGCAAAGCTTCGTCATCGCAGCGTCCATCCGAGTTGCACATGCCTGCCAAGAACGAGTTTGTACCCTCGCGTCTTGACGTCGAGGTCAAGGAGATTGAGAAGCCTGCCGTTGCACCAAAGCTGATTCGCAATGACTTGAACGTTCGTACATGGTGGAAGAAAGACGACCAGTTCTGGGCGCCAAAGGCAAATATCAAGGTCTTCTTCAGATCGCCTTTGGTCAGCATGTCTGCCCTCACTGCTGTCACCACCCAGCTGTACAAGGATCTGGTCGAAGACTCCTTGACCGAGTACTCTTACGATGCCGAGCTTGCCGGTCTCGAGTACGATCTTCAAAACCACGCCCAGGGCTTCGATGTCACCATCAGCGGTTACAACGACAAGATGGCTGTTCTTCTGGAGAAGGTCTTGGTTTGCATGCGTGATCTAGAGGTCAAGGACGACCGTTTTGACATTGTAAAGGATCGTACTCTCCGAGGATGGCGCAATTTTGGCTACCAACAGCCTTACCACCAGATCAGCACCTACAGCAGATGGCTGGTGGCCGAAAAGGGCTTTATTGTTGATCAACTGCTAGAGGAGCTTGATCAAGTCACTGCTGACGACGTCCGCAAGTTCTTCCCACAAGTCCTGAACCAGATGCACATCGAAGTTCTTGCTCACGGCAACCTCTACCGCGAAGACGCACTCAAGATGACTGATCTGGTAGAGTCTATTATGAAGCCCAAGACCCTTCCTGCTGGTCAGTGGCCTCTTCGTCGGTCTATCGTCCCTCCCCAAGGCAGCAACTTTGTCTTTGAGCGTACCCTCAAGGATCCTCAGAACGTCAATCACTGCATCGACTACCAATTGTTCACCGGTCTCTTGACTGATCGTTCAAACCGCGCCAAACTTCTGCTGTTTGCACAAATGTCAGATGAAGGTTGCTTTGACACCCTCCGCTCAAAAGAGCAGCTCGGCTATGTGGTTCAGTCCATGCCACTGATGCTTACAGCCATCTCTGGCTGGCGTGTGCTGATCCAGTCTGAGAGGTCACCCGAATACCTTGAGAAGCGCATTGACGTCTTCTTGAACACATTCGGTGACAACCTCAAGAACAAGATGAAGGATGAGGAGTTTGAGTCGCACAAGACAGCTTTGATCAATAAGCGCTTGGAAAAAATGAAGAACCTCAATCAAGAGAGTGGTCGTTTCTGGCACCACGTTACGAGCGAGGCTTTTGACTTTGAGCTCGGTAAGTTCAATTCCCTTCACAATATTGTCTATATCTGCTGACCACCTTGATAGTGTACCGTGACGTCGAGCACATCGAGCCCATCACCAAGCAAGACATGATCGACTTCTTCAACACGCACATCGACCCTGCCTCAAAGACCCGCTCAAAGATTTCCACCCACCTGCTAGCTCAAGCAAAGTCAGCCGATGCCGAAACCATCAAGTCGTCATCGGAGCAGACAGGCCAAGTCAAAGACGAGACTGCCAGTGCCACAAGCTCGGAGCGCAGAGTCGAGAAGCAAATGGAGGAAGTCGGCACTGCCATCAGAATCGAAGACGTCAGAAGCTTCAAGGCTAGCATGCCTCTTTCTGAAGCCATGAGACCCATCAAGGATCTGGCTGAATTCGAGGATCTGGGTGCCAAGCTCTAGATGGACTTTCCTCCCTACTGGAGAGTTGTTTTTGCATTAGTGGATCTTTTTCGGTTTTTGGACTGCGAGTTTTATGACATGGTTTGCATGAATGGTGGGATAGCTGGGTCATGTCTTGTTTTTATGACTTTTCGTAGTTCACGATCTCATCTCGTAGAAGAATAGACGATTTTCTTCTAGCTCCTCTTGCTTGAGGATATGCGCTGTGAGTGATTTTGTGTCGATCTTGCCATTCCATTGACTTGGCCAGTTGACATCAACCGGCTCTATTGGAGAAAGTCACGACCAATTGTTTACCTTCCCCGACATCTGCTCAAGCGGTCTGCATCATCGCAGCAACCTCACTCCAGGCTGCAGTCTCACAAGACACTGACATAAACAAAACCTACCTACCTTGTCTTCAGTGCTTTCCCCTCGTCCATCCATTGGAAGATTTTTTCTGGCGCTGTCTTTCTCTGCGTTCGTATAAAATCTCGACACGAGGACGTGACTTCGCCTGGCCTATACTTCTGCGAGCAATCTGAAACAGATCCAACTTGCCCTCTAAGCGCCCAATTGCATCGCGCACAGCTGCTCTTGCCAGATCTGGCTACAACCCCAGCCTCACAGTTATGTGCCTCCGACGCGTCCACTTTAGCCAACAACACAAGCACATCTCTCATGTTCTGCACCACACGTACTGCCTCTTGGACCTCTTCATCTTTCAAGCATTGTTCTTAGCACGCGTCATTACAGACGCTGTCCAGCTACTGCCGCCTTGCTTCCTGCACTTGACCATCATCATATGCAGCCGTTAGACCCTCCATTGTCATCCCTTTGCTCCTAGTAATTCGCCTTAACTCCCGCGCTTCCTCGTCACGACAAAATCTCACACCACCACTCTCGCCCTTTTCCTTCTCCATTCTCGTCAGCACGTCATTCTCGCGTCTTCGTGGAAGGATGAATTCAACTACAAGCCTGCCTTGCGGTGATACTGCCAGCACGGCTCTAGCGACCACACCATGTCCCCTTCTCGGTCTACCCAATGAGTTGACTAGCATGATTGCTTACAAGTGTGAGCCAAATGATCTGATGAACATGCGCTTGACTTCCAAGCTCATGCATCGGATTGCCACCGAACCATTCGCACGCAAGAAGTTCTCTCCTCGCCGTTTCATCTTCACCTACCCCAGTATGACGGCATTGGTCGATATCACGGCACATCCAGTCTTCGGCCCTCATCTTACGTGCATCACCTTCGGTACTTACCGCTTGGAGATGCCCAGACGCAGACGTCAATGGCATGATGATGAACACGTCAGATTCGATATGCTCCGCGCGATGCAAAAGTCGTTCGTCGATCGTAATCACCATGTCAAAATGTTGGCCTCAGCTCTAGCAAACCTTCAAAAGTGTAACAATACTGGGGTCATCCTAGGAATCTACGATGATTTACATTGCGACGAATTCAGACGCCGAGGACACGCTTTCAAAACTTCTTATCAAGAGTTTGGTGCAGCACTTGAGCCCAATGTGTCTAGAACTCTGGGTGCAGTTTCCGAAGCCTGGGAGCAAAGTGGCTATCCTCTCCGAGGATTGAAGTTCTGTCTCTCCGAATCTTCTAAGAGTCTGCGGCATCTAGCGCACAAACAATACATCGCCCCGTTCCTTTCGGTGCTCGAGGATTTGGAGTCTCTTCCTCATGTGGAGATTCACATCAACGTCTGGCATAGGCATTACTACGCGAAGATGAAGCTCATCTCAAACTCTACTCGCCTCGAACTGTCGAGACACGACTGGGACGAGCAAAGGCGGGGCCCTTGCGAGCTCCAAACTTTCAACAACTATACTTATAAAAAGATAGGGGATGCCATTAACAGAAAGCATTTGGAAACCATCTCCATCGAGAGGTCGAACGCCATCGACAAAGACTTGATTGACTTTCTCCGGATACACAGCGCTTCTCTACGAGCCCTTGAACTTGATCAACTCCGCATGCTCGTGTCTCCTGGTGTGGCCAACTCGACCTTGCGCTTCATTCGCTTCTTGAAGGACGAGCTGAACCTGACCCACCTGTCATTGGACGACTCGATAATACGCAGCGTATGGGGCGGTCCAGACACTGTATCTTTTTGTGAAGAAATGGTGTTTGAGGGACAAAGAGAGGTCGCCGAGGGGCTAGAGCGGCTGATCGAGGAAGTCAGCGAGCAGTATTGGGAGGAACTTGGCAAGCAGTATCCCGAGTATAACTCAGACGAGGACAGCTCAGATGAGTCGTCTGATGTTGTTTATGACTATGGTGTTGGTCATCACTCGGGCTACTGATTCAATTGGAAGAGACGACGGAGATCTTGGACCGATAGGAGATCAGAGGGCAAGACGAATCAGTATACTGGAATGTAGCTGGCCCAAGTATGGCTGATGGATGGATCCTGGTATGCGTGGCTACAGGAGGATAGAAAGGCGACTAGCCAGTGCAGAAGATATGAAAATAGTTGATCAAACAGGTTTAGCATCATGAATTATTTCTCCAGCCCATATATCCTGACTTGATCTACGTAGTATCTTCGGCGCAATTGATACAGCACGATGAGACTCGGTTTTCACAGCAAGATCAACCTTCCCAACGATGTGATTTTTGGAGTAGCTTCCAACACACGTGAATATCGGAGGCTCCATAGGCCATCAACCACAAACCATTGTCGGTAGTCGATGGCGCTTCGACCGCTCAGCAGGACCAAATGGAAGACAAAGTCTCCGGCCATAATATATCAATTGCGAAGCAGGACGTGACCTGGATCTTGTGAAGTTTTCAGGGCGACCGCACGCTTTGTACCACGATCGTCCGGCCTGGGACAGTGTTGGGGATGTGCCCTTGTCTCAATGCGAAGATGCCGACCCTGACACTAGTTCGGTGTCATCATCCAAAGCAGTGTTCTGGGTTCCTGTCTCTTTCCATTCCCTACATGTGCTAACTAGGCAGAAGATGGTGTTCTTTCCCACAACTTGTGGAGATTGTCTCGGAGAATACATTCGACATGTACAGCGGGGCAGCGGGTTCCTGACCAATCAGTCTGCTTTGTATGGCAGTTCAGGGGAACTGACAATTGCCATGACCAAAATCATACGATTTGAATACCGACACTGCCACTCTGTGGTCACGTTCGATGATGTAAATGGTCTTTGCTATTCCACTCGTTGGAAACATTTATAATGCCTCGCTCATTGCGGATTTGTATCCTGACTCATCACTCTTCACCACTGAGCATCAACCTCATTACCTCAAAGCACTTCTTCGAACAGCGCGATCCATGACTACAAACCCGAGCTCACATGCAGAGATGAATCCCGCTGTGGCTCTGCAAGACCTACCGCCTCTGACCTTTTCCCCTACCCAGCCAGCATCACACTCGTTGCAGCAACGGGTGGCCGCTCCACAGCCAGTACTTCTGCAACCGGCTCCAAGCTTACGATGCCGCTATCAAACACAAGAGCAGGTCCTTCCTGGACAAGCTAGCCCCCCTCCATCGCTCCGATCGAGCATCTCCTCTGCTCACTCACGAAGCCACACGAGACCAACCGTCACGACCACAACAACCATCATCCCAGACCCCAAATCAAGCAAATGGACCAAATCGAACAAGAACCTCGTGCCCTGGGCCAGTGTCATCATCACCATAGTCTTCAACGTCCTCATGTACAAACTCAACAAAAGCCATGGCGCCGCCGAGTGTCATGGCAGCCCACAGCCTCAAACCCACCGCAACTCGTCCACTCCGGCATACAACGAATCCCTGTCCAATCTCGCCATCCGACACTTGATATCGAAAGAGACGGACTTTCACCTGGTCGGCTCGTCCAAAGCATCACTCTCTCTGATGGTAGACCTGCCAGCGCTCATCGTGACACTGCTCTCGTTCGCCCTGTCCGTTGTCCAGCTCGTGCACAACGCTAACCGGAGACCCTCGCGGCTGGCGACCTCTGCCACATCACTGTTCTCTGGACTATCCTGTGCATTCGAGACTTTCCTCGTGGCTGCGGCAATCCATCTGTTGCTCAACCTTTGGGTCCGGGGGTTGGAAAAGTCGCTGAAGAGGCTGCAGAACCTTCGTCACCGAGCAGATGAGAAGATGGAGCAATCTCAAGCGTGATGAAAACCTCTTGTTCATATGCGTCGTGAGAGTGTTGTTGGTTAGCTACAGGATTGGTTGTTGCAAGGACTTTTGTGCCAGTTAGTGAGGGAGGGAAGTCTCTCGTTCTATGATTAGTATACGACGGGGTGTTGGTTTGGCAATCTTATGGCGGTATGGGCGTCTGTTTCATGTTTGTTTTCTTTTCTTTTCTGCAATTTTCTTGGTCGTTTTGTCATGGTCTAGAGTTTGGAAAACCACAATACATTCAGTGGTTCTTCTTTACCATCGTAGATGACAGCTCATGGATTACATATCTTCCCCCCGTCGTTCTTTGCCTATACGCTCACCCATATCTGAGCAATCTTGCCTTGATGTGTGAAGACCGATCAGTCTAGCGTGGTTCCATGGGACAGACAAATTATGAGTGTTAGAGATAGTGCACCATGCGTGGATGATTATGCTATGGATACCTTGTACTTTACTATTACAATCGATCGCTCAGGTCACAGGTTCATAAGAATCATCCCTCTTCGTCTTCAAGGCGAGGGCGATTGAGCAGAAACCTCTGGCCAATCCAAAGCCCAAGCTCGCAGGCTTTCAGAAATCCTGAAACGGCCTCGCCTCCCTAAAACTTCCAGCGCCGATGGACTCATCTGTAGGTGCCTCGTTCGATGCATTGATGCCCCTACCCTCGCGCCGGAGATACTCGGCGTACAGCTTTCCAGTCTCGGCTTTGAACTTTGAACTTCTCGCTCCCTCTCCGCCTCTAACAGGAGTATCCAGCGAGGACCTGCCAATAACGTTCGGAGGTGGCGATGGGAAAGCACTTAGGGACTCAGAAGGTCGTGTGAGATTGCCTGTGATGCTTTCTTGTTCCACCATGACGACCATCCACACGCCGACCTTCTCGTCACTACCGAGCAAAGGTGTGCAATGGATCCAGCGTGGTTTGCCTTCGATACTGGTTCCATGCGGGCTGTCGGGAAGTGTTGGTGTGGAGAGCCAGGATATCTTTGCAGTTACGGGAGTACCATGAGAGAGACTGTCCAGGACGCCATCACGAACATCTTGAGGACCTCCAAGGCGTTCCATAAACTTCGTTTGGAGTAGACCTGGGATGCGGAGAGCGGGAGAAGTGAATGTGATGCGCAAGGAGGGAAAGGGGCGGACGAGGAGGTACTGAGGAATTGTCAGTATGTGCCGATGATTGCAAGATCAATACCACTTACGTTTTGATATACACCGGGCAGGCGGCCGGACGGACCAAGAGAAGGATGTGGCCATAGTCCACGTTCAAGGGTGTCGTGCATGCCGAGGACTTTGCGAGGATGTCTGGAAGCAGCAGCAGGATTGCGCGAGGAAGTGACTGGCGTCGAGCTTCGCGACTGGCTGCGCTGGCGGGTATTAACTGCATCCAACTCATCGTCGTTCATCATCTGGCCCAACTCTCCCAGTACTTGCGTTGGCTTGCGACCGCTTCGGCCACGGTATCGTTCTTCAGTGCGATCGTTGGCCAGAAGCTTCTCAAACGACTCTATGCCTTTGCCGCCTTCAATCAGATGTGTGACGTCGATTTGACATCCGAGGAAGTACCGCACGTTGCCCTTGTTATCGTACAGCGGTGCGATCATGAGCAGATTCATAAAGGGTATGCCATCTCGTCGGCTGCGACCAAGTCAGAAACGTACGGAATAGTCGATCATAGGGTTCAGACTTACTAGTTGAGGATTGTCTCGGTGATTTCTTGTCCAGATCTCAAGGCTTCTACCAATCGATGTATGCTGGCGGACGATGACTTGGGACCTTGCAAGAAACGGCAGTTCCGGCCAATCACGAAATCTTTCTGATAACCACCTATGTCGTAGAAGGCTGTGGTTGGTCAGTATGTAGGAATTGGAACAAGTGTGAGTCTGAGCAGAATCACCTTCAGAGGCATAGACGATGGGGTTGTCAGCTAGCGAGGGGTCGCTGATGCAGTATACTTCGGCCAGAGATGGGATCAGATCGCGCAGGACCGGTGCGATGTTGCCAGTGATTTCCTTGACGAGACTATCCGTCACGAGTTGTACAAGGCGGTGTGTGAGATATGCCGGCAGTGCATCGTCGACCAATTCTTGCACCACCATGCGCGATCGGTCTTGAAAGCTTGTTTCCATGACGGCTGCAGGCCGGGGAACGTCGCCAGTCAGCGAGGGTAAGCTGTCCGCAAGCGAGTTGGCATATTCTATGGCAGCAACGGCTTTCTGCGTGTCGACATAGCTCTCGAGAGAGGGCAGGACATAGGGTCTGTACTGCGTGAGGAAACGATGGAAACGGGTGGATGTTTGATAGTCGCGAAGAATAACATTCAGATGGTCGACGGAGAAGAAGCGCACCCCAAGTTGTTCCATGTTCGAGTGAATGACGGTGGGCGGAGGAGGTTTGAGATCGTAATACTCGTGCTCGTCGCCGGATCCAGACTGAGGTGCTGTCGTAGGTTCTGTGTGATAGTCTTCTTGTACGCCTTCCTGACCTGGATCAAATACTGATGGTTGCATCGGCGAGACCGACCCCGCCCGTGTTGACGGCATGTCTGGAATCTCCGGTGGAGGTTCGAATGCGGCAGCGACATTCGACTGCTGCACTTTCCTCGGCAGTATGTTGGTTGCACTAAACGTGGATTCAACACCTGGAGACTTCCTTCCACTTCTGAATATCGAAGGCAGATGTCGTTTTGACGATAGTCGTCGTGCTGGTCGGCCGGCGTCTTGCATGTTCTATGTCAAGAATATACCACTCTTGGTGAAGGCCAACAGGCTAGGGCCAACCAGAAAGATCCTGGAAGACGAGTTGATGAGATCGAATCGTACTATAGAATCAAGGTTTTATCCCAGAAGGTGGAGAGGGAAAGGAGAGTCGATAGACACACAGCAGGTAACCATTTTAGAGATTGGGCAAGGAGAAGGGTTCATGGCGATTCTCCGTCCTTTATGCTCCGCAATTCGCAGAGCGGAAAGCGTTCTGCCACGAGATGAGGGCTGCAGTGGGTACGACATGATGCAAGATACAAGCATGGCCCTGTCAGCGTGTACAAGTGGCTGCAGAAGACGCACCGAGACGCATGTCGTGAGGAAACCTATGGGGGAGTCCGGGTACACACGTCATGATTCTGCAGGTCGACTTTTGGCCATGCGACATTTGTTTCAGCCTTTTTCCGACCAGTCCAGGGAAGTATCTGGAGAGCCATATAGCTACCAGCGCTCCGTGCTCAAAGGAGAAGAGTCGGACCGTGTTGTGATGTCGAAGAGAGCTCTTGAGCGAATGCGAATTGAAGGATCAACTTCGTGGAGAAGCCGGTCGGCCAAAGCTTGACCTGCCACCAAATCCAACGTGCATGTTTGATTCTGCACCTCGACCAACGGAGCGTTGATGTAGGCAATGGTGTCTCCCAAGGTGATACAAGGCATGAGAAGTAAATACGGAGCTCTATCAAGGTGTTTTGGTGTCATTGGTTTTTTACTCTTGGAAGTGGTCTTCAAGCTTCAGTCAACACTGCTTGTCAACGCGGCTAAAAGCGGTCGCCAGCTGCCTATCAGCCGAGAGATATGGGAGATGGCGCCAGATACGATCCTCCTACTAGCTGTATTCGCACACCGCACTATAGAGGAACGAGTCACGCGTGACGGGACTTGAATATATACAGCAGTGTCGAAACGAAGATTAGACTTTCATCACTCACCATCAAAACACGATGCCTCTGGAAATCCGACAAGTGGAAAAGGGCGACATCGCGGACATTGCCAGAATGGACCGCATCGTCATGAAAGACGTCGGCATCTCTAATGCCATCTGGAGAATTCAAGAATCTTTGAACATGGACATCACGTACTCGTTCGAACGATTCATCTCGAACGGCATGGAGCATCATGCCGAAACATTCTGGAAGGTTGTCGACACGGACACGGACGAGATGATCTCGGTTGCCAAATTCTCGTTTCAATATCATGAAGGCGAGGCATACCAAGACACTCCCGTAGAGGGCGAGGAGCCACCACCCAAGAAGCTGCTGGACTTTTTCACGGCACTCAATGAGAAATCGAACGAATTTGCCAAAGACAACTTTGCGGGCAGACCACATGCGCGTACGTGATGATTCATGTCAAGAAGCTAGAGTCAGGCAACTAATATACAGGACGAACAGACCTGTCGTACCTCGCAACACACCCATCACAGCGTAGGCGTGGAGCAGCACACATGCTGCTCGAAAAAGGCACAAAGAAAGCCGACGAAGCAGGACTGGACATGTATCTCCAGGCATCTCTGATGGGTGCGGAACTGTACAAGAAGTTTGGATTTGAAGTGGTGTCGGTGGAAGACATCGACCTGAGTCAGTGGGGGGTAGACAAGGTCGACACGCGCACGTACATGAAAAGGGTGACTCGAGGAGTTCGTCAATAAAGTGTATGCGAACTGGCCGTTTGAGGATTACCGTGTATATGCAACGGTGGTGTATAGGAAAAGGTACCCGGACTCAGGATAAAACGTGTGCTACGAAGATTGATTGCATATGACGATGAGATGAGAGTGGTATAGAGGAGCTGAATAGATAGTCAGAGGATTGTCGAAGATTAACAGGGGTCGAGATATGATTTTGGCAAGGGCGACTTTGATTGGACACGGCGGCGCATGTCTTGAAGCTTTCTCCAGAAAGTTTCTTGGGTGGGTCTGGGCGGGCGGTCTCTTTTGGCAACGGGAATGGTTCAGCGGTTCTTCGGCGGGCGGCCCCCATGATGCGACGACGGAACGGCTTGTCCTCTCGATGGTGCAGGTCAAACGTTCAGGATCAGACAAAAGCCGTGGGTGCTGCACTGCTGGATCGGCTTTGGTGCATGGTCGACATCCGACACCAGCGACAAGCTGCATATGCACGAGAAGCATGTATCTCCACACAAACAAAACAACAATGAGCGTGCAGGCCGCACACGACAAGCCTCTACCGGCACCGCCGTCGCCGACTCTCACAAACCCGGACATGGTGCTGCCAAACATGTTTGTGCTGGACGTGGCAGACGAAGTGCAGCACGAGACGGAAGGACCGCCGTCGCCGTCGTACTTGCAGGCACAAACGACGCGGACGCTGGGAAACAAGAGGAAGTCGCGACCCAACCTCCGAGCACCTTCCCAATCGCCTCTGCAAAGTTTTGGCTCGTCGCCGACGCTCAATGTCGACAATTCATCATGGGAGGAGCGGCGACTGAGTTATGCGGCCAGCAGCATCCTCACCGACGACCTCGAGCACATGCAAATCCCCCGCTTCGAGTCGAGCCTGGACTCGGACACGGAAACGCTCGACGAGGACGACTTTGACATTGACACGCCCAGCGAAGTGTCGTACGGCGACGTGCTCAAGACGGAGCAGTCCAACGTGACGCTCATGCGCGCCGAGCTGATTCTCGCCAATGCAAAGAAGCGTCTGAATGTGTGTCTACCATCAACCGCATCGCACTGCTACAAAACAAGCTGACAAGCCACAGGTCATGGACCAGAACCTACGTGGAGCCCGCGAGATCGTCACGCCCTTGACAGCAGCCAACCTTAAGCGAGCCATGTCGCTGACCACGGGTCCCGTCCGCAATACGTCCTTTTCCCGCCCTCGCTATCTGCCACACAATGCCCACTCGTCCAACACGCAGCACATGCGTGTGCTCAGCGACTCGGATGTCCAGCAACCCGACCAACGCCGCTACATGTCCTTGAACATCAACTCGACGCCCTCGTGGACCACCAACCCCGTCCGCAACACGCGCAGCTCCGAACTGCTCCGCTATCCTCGTAGCCCGCTGAGTCCTGATCCTCAACTCGATACTGTCTCCGAGGAGCAGAGCGTGCGAAGCCAGACGTCGGCCCACAATTTGCGCGAACAGATGATGCAGTTGAGAGGCAGGATCTCCACGCTGAAAGAGAGGGCCCAAGAAGAGAACCTGAGGAGAAGGAGCACAAACAACCTGCGGGACAATTGTCCTTTGAACAATGCCGACACGTCTCCTGGCGCCACAGGCTCGCCCAGGCCAAGACTTGCCCGTATCACAAAGACGAGCAATGTTCCGGGCGCCTGGGTGTCTGCTCAGACCATCGACAACCACGACAACGACGAGTTTGTCGCAGAAGAAGAGGTGGACGATGAAGAAGACGATGACGACGACAATTATACGCTGCCGCACTCGGGCTCGGGCAGCACAGATCGCACCTCTACGCCTACGACGACGACGACCGACAACTCCAACCCCATGAGTCTCTACGAGGATGCCCCTGAGTCCTCAGTCGTGTCAGGTCCACGCCATGAAGACCGCGATGACGCCTTTGACTACTCCAAGTTCTTCTTGCACTCTGCGACGGGCAGCTTCGAGCCCAACACTCCCACTCGCCATGCCCGCAGCACATCTCTGAGCTCCTCTGACTCGTGCCTGACCGCCCGCGCATACCCTGTTAACCAGCACCTCCTCCCTACCACTGGTGCCGAGGAGGCGGATGAGCTACAACCACCACCGACCCCCGAAACCCCAGAAGCACTCCGCCACATCGAAGAAGTCAAACTGCCGTCTCGTGCCCAACACCGACGAGGTCTGTCTGCCGAATCCCTCGCTACAATTGCCACCTTCGAGACTGCCGACGAAGGCCACCAAGCATCCATCGCACAATGGCTATCCCGCTCCACTTCTGCCTCTTCCATCCACAACCTCAATGAGCTGCCCAAACAACAAAGCCGGACCCATCCATCTACCCAAGCCGCGCTTCCAAGCCCTGTGTTACCATCCACATATACTCCTGCTTCTGCTCAGCAAGCTCAACAATACATCTCCATCTCTCCTTCCGCCACCACCATGGCTGTCTCCGCGCTACTGGATCCTGCCAAGGGACAAGGCCTGGGCAGCAAAGACGAAGCTCTAGTCTACACTCTGGTCGAAAGCTTGCGAGAAGTCGTCGGCGAACTGCAGCTCGGTGCCGGAGGGGAAGAGAGAAGGAGATGGTTGAGAAGACGTCTCGACGAGGCGAGAAGGGTCTTGGAAGGAGAAGACCTTGAGAGGTGATGTGCGAGTTTCTGTTCTTTGTCTGGCTGACATTTTGATGGCGTTGCTATTTTTCGCTTTCTGTCTTGTCTCATTTTTTGCTTTCTTTTCGTCATTTGTTGTTGTTGTTTATATCTTTTTCTTGATACCCTTTCTCATTTTGGTGTTTTCTATATAATTGTATCTTTTTCTTCTTGTCTGCTTCTACTCCATAGACCTTTCTGTGCTTCCCACGTGTACTTGTGTGCCCTTTGCGTTTGATTGGCTCCTCGAAATCTGCTGAAGTGCAATCGACAAGTAATTGGTCCCTTTCTCCATTCTTGTTGTATCTGCGCGACAATCGCCTGGCTCATATGTAGCTCGGACATTTTCTTCCTCCATGATCGTCTTTCCCTCTGAGATCTTTTCTTGCTGGTTCACCCTCTTCTTGTCCTGCCACCCGTGGAACGAACTCGTTTGTGACGTCGAGTCGCTCGAGTCGACTCTGCTCGTCACTTCCTAGTTCGAACCCCTGAGCCTCGAGATGAGTCCGTCAAGACCGATTTGAATTTCTTCTCGGCTCTGCCAATCGAAGTCTCCAGGAATGTAGTTGCCATCGTTGTCTTGCAGACGCCTGAGAATCAACCTCACGAGCCTGGGCATACTTTTGAGCGCCTCGAAGAACTCGATCGGTGTGGTTGTGTCAGATATGAATTCAGTGTGGAACATTACATCGTGCATCTCGAGATCTGTGGTGGTATCGTGATTGAGGACGTTGAGGAGAATCTCATGGGTGGTATCGACGTGATGCAAGATGACTCTCTGGTGCTGGCGGGTTGTCAGGAAGCGGTATAAGTCTTTGTTGGCAGCTAGAAAGCAACAAGGCTTTGCCAAGTCATAATCGCGAGGCAGCATGTGAACATAGGTCAACGTGAGTCTATGTCTGACCGATGAGATCTCCGGCTTCGCCAAGTAAGTTCTGTACCTCTTGATGGTGAAGTCAGGAGTTGTGTCCAAGTCTGTCCAGAAGATGTCCTCAGGGGTAGGGGCGAGGTTGCCGTGGATGTCGAGTTCGATCTCTCTGAGGGGAAATTTGGTGCGTCTGACGGCGAGATTGAAAGCGGAGATCGTGTTGCCAATATCCCTCTGTGATCTGCGAATGGGTCGCTGAATGCCGAATGCCTGTGCCTGCGACGATATTTCGTCATCGATAATGAACTTGACGTCGGCCTTTCCATTTGCTTGAAGGTTGTCCAAAGCTCTGGAGATTGCCTCAATATGATGGTCCCGCAGCAAGTAATCCATCTGTTGGTTTGCACGTTCATTGTGTGCAAGGTCTGACTCGTGCTCAGCATTTTCAACGGTCTTGAGTCTAGTGGTGACAAAAGAGGCAGTCGACGACTTCAAATGAAGACATCACTCGCTCTCGATCTGGAGAAGGGGCCAGGTATGCTCGTTGTTTAACTCTCGAACGGAAAAACAGCCAGCGACTGTCATAGCTCTTGCCATGCCCGCCATCGCATTTTCACTTACCTGTTTCGAAAACAATGTCTGATGCATTTGCTCCACTGTCTGCTCCATCTCTCACCTGGCTGCTGTTTTCCATCCATTTCTGCCCATGTTGTCTTGTTTTCACTGCTCGAATATTTGCCTGCACTGCTCGATATCCGCTTGACTGTGAGATTCAATCTTATGCTTCAGGACATCAGGCGATCCTCCTCCGTGATCTTTGTAAATACCGAAGGTTTGAGGCTCAGCAAGTTCTTGATGTAGAGAGGTACGAGCGAGCAACCTTGCTTTCCTGCTGTACACACCTGCGTTGCCAACGACGTACTCAACAAACACTGTCTAGAGGCTGACCCTGGTTGATTGATATTTTGCCCGATGACCCAATTTTTTGCCAGCCGAAGCTGCCTTCAGATCACTCTACAGTAGTTGAAAATCCTAAATCCTCAAATCTACGATTTTTCTGTGGTCCGAGGTGTATTTGTCGCCGGTAGAGCGAGCAGGCTTCAAAAGGTTGATATGACTTCCAATTCTGATATGTTTACATGGACTATAGGCTTCAGATTTGCGCATCTGGAAACACAGACTACTAGGATCGTATTTGTCTCTCCCGAGCTCTAGCTATGTGCCATAAGCTGGGTCGTTGTGCCACAAACCGGCCTAGCTGTGTAAACAAGAGAGACATGAGATATCCCCAAGTCCGTCGAGAACAGACAAGGACAAACGAGAAGGTTGCCAAGATGTTAGCATTCGAGCGGCAGGTATTGCCGACGTGTCGCGATTTCTTTGACGCGCGACACAAAGTGTCAAGTCTGCGCTCGTGAGACGACGTATCCATTTCGGTGGAAGCTTGGTATTATCTCCTGTCCGCAGAGCAAAGGCATCAGATTGTGCGGTAGTCGATCGACAGGAATGCTCAGTATACAGTGTGTAGGGATCTTCTCCCCAACTACTGCCACTACCTCCCACAGCCGTAACCTCTTGTCGCCCGCAGGCTTGCGTGGAAACAACCTCCAAACAACTGGAGGGACACGTGCTGCAGCTCAAATAAGCCAAGCTTCGTCAAGGACAGAGTCGTATTGATGCAGCTCTAGACCGGTCAAGACCGTGGTTCAGGCCACGACGTGAGTACCCAAGCCCAGTCTTCATGAGCGAGTCATCGACAATGGGTGTACTCAATCGAGGGCGGCTAGACACGTCAGGAACCTGGTCAACTGCAATCCTTTGGTTGATCATTACCATCCGACATGAATGCTGTATTGGAGGACAGAGCGCCGGCCAGTCGATGGGACAAACTCAGCAAGCAGTCGGTCATCACGCGAGACGGCGCAGCAATTTCACTCGTATATCATGCGAGATGAACGCAGCCTTGTCGCATGAATCGTTCTCGAAGCTGACCTATAAACAGAGCACAATGCTTGACCATCAAGCGATATCACGCACATCCGACTGGGCGCATCGCCAATACAACGGTCGGAAAGTGGCCCACCAAAGGAGGGACGTCTAGATTTCTTCTCTGCTTCACACATGCTCTGCTGCACCCACGTGCGAAACCAAAAACGATCCTTCTGACCTTATATCAGCCGTCTCTTGGTTGCCCTCGGCTTGACAAAATCAGAATGGCAGAGCAGCGCGAGATTGGTGACAGGGGGCGGAGTAGAGGCGCTCTGGGCAATCTTGGCGAGCAGCTGAAGAGGGCGAGCCAAGGCCTGGAGAAGCCTATGGTCAAGACAGTCGGGTCCTTGGCCAACATACACGTCGTTCCTCCAGACCAACACGTGTTTCCATACTCGAACCTCATTGTTCTGACCGTCCTACCTTGCCAAGGATTTCCGATGACATTCGCGAAGCGTTGCAGTATGAGGTAGGTTATGCTTCCGCTGAGGTTCGAGTTGTTTTTTGCAGTGGCAGTGTAGGCAAAAGGTGAGCCTTGGGACTCTTGGACATTGTTCATAAGCACTGGAAAGGCAAGCTCGTTTTTCTCTTGTCTTTGTTCTGATCATCCTGCACTTTCACTTCCCATCGAGTATCGAATTCCTAGGCTTGGCAGCATTTTTGTCCTGCGGCTTTGACAGAATTCAGTCAAGATGCCAGTTCTTCACGAATATACTTATATCTTTGCCATTGGCACATTCTTTGCTCTTCTTGAAGCATACAACAATGGTGCCAACGACGTTGCCAACGCTTGGGCGACCAGTGTTTCCTCTCGCTCGGTCTCATACCGCCAGGCCATGGTAAGCTGAACTGACGAGGACCATACTCGCACGATCATGCTAACAATGGTGTCTAGCTTCTGTGTTTAGTATTCGAGCTGACGGGTGCTCTTGCTGTCGGTGCCAGAACCGCCTCGACCATCAAGGTGAGTGTGACCCCCTTCTCTCCTTTCAACTCCCGCAGAAAGGGCTCAATACTGATATGGAAAAGAACGGAATTATCCCTTTGAGTGCTTTCCAAGGCAATGCTCCGGTTCAACTCCTCGCCTTCACGTGTGCCGCTGCGGGTGCTTCGATTTGGGTCATGTGGTGCACGCGACACAACGCCCACGTCTCCTCGACTTACTCCCTCGTCTCGTCCATCGCTGGTGTCGGCGTCGCCACTGTGGGCGTCAGTAAGGTTGAGTGGGGATGGAACCGTTTGTTCTTGTGAAGGTCCTACTCGTCTGAATGTAAGCTGATCAAATTTCCAGAGGGATCTGGTCTTGGTGCGATTTTTGCCGGCCTCATCATGGCTCCCGCCATCTCCGCAGTCTTCGGTGCCACTATCTTCATGCTCGTCAAGACTACTGTGCATATGAGAAGCAACCCCGTTCCTTGGGCGGTCTACACCTCGCCCTTCTTCTTCCTCATCGCCGGAACTGTCTGCACTCTCTCTATCGTCTACAAGGGCTCTCCTAAGCTTGGCTTGAACAAGAAGCCGGGATATTGGATCGCCGGAGTCTCAGTGGGCAGCGGTCTCGCTCTCGCTCTTCTCGCCGCTCTTTTCTTCGTCCCCTATGTCAACCAGCGTGTTCTCCGCAGGGACTACACTCTTAAGTGGTACCACGTCTTCATGGGACCCCTTCTCTTCTCTCGCAAAGCTCCCGCTGATGCCGAGTTTGCCATGGTGCCCAACTACAACGTTATTCACGAAGAGGACATTCCAAAGGCCAAGACTTCGGCCCCTCCATCCATCGAGATGACCGGCAAGGGAGGCGACTCTGAGATTACCACTGGCGAGCTTCGTCGCAGGTCTATACACGTGTCTGAGGAAGGTGGAAGTGCCACCTCGTCGCCCGAGATCGCCCCCATGCGCAGAAACAGCATCAGCAACGAGAACCCCAGAGAGGCTTACGCTCGCCTCCTCAAGGAAGCTCGTGAGCAACACCATGCCGATCTTCGTCAAGAACGTGGCCCTCTGGGTTGGGCCATGCGTACCGTTCACGAGAACCAGCTTGGCGCCGGATCCATCTACGAGCTTCATAACATCAAGGCTGTCCTGAAGTGTATTCCTGCAGGCATCATCATTGCTCTCATGTATGGCACCTACTACGATATTCACAAGGCTCAAGTTGGAGTCCTCGGTACTCCTGAGGGCAAGCGTATGGCCCGTGTCTACGCCTATGCTGCCCGCTACCCGAACGAGGTCGAGTACTTGTATTCCTTCGTTCAAGTCATCACCGCTTGCACTGCTTCATTCGCTCACGGTGCCAATGACGTCGGTAACGCTGTCGGTGTCTGGGCTGCTATGTACGCCGCCTGGTCGACTGGTTCCGCTGTCAAAGCCAAAGAGGTAAGCTTTTCACCATGACCCATAAGAAGACGCAAACACTAATCTCAGATAGGCTGTACCTACGTGGCAAATCGCGGTAATGGCGCTTACAATCTGTATTGGATTCATCACTTATGGTTACAACATTATGAAGGGTAAGTTTTGGGATCTTTTAAGTTTCCTCTTCCCTGTTCATTATACTGATAAGTTATAGTCATGGGTAACAAGATTACCTACCACAGTCCTAGCAGAGGATCCTCCATGGAGCTGGGTGCCTCCATCACTATCCTCATCTTCTCACAGTACAAGCTTCCAGTGTCTACCAGCATGTGTAAGTCTGACTGTTTCCACTCTTTTTCGATACAACTGACCCTCTTGTAGGTATCACAGGTGCTACTGTAGGCGTGGGTTTGTGCAACGGTAGCTTCAAGGCAGTGAACTGGTCGCGTGTAGGCCTGCTCGTCTTCTCGTGGATCATGACGATCCCCATTGCAGGTCTGATCGGAGGTCTCATCATGGCCATCACCTTGAACGCCCCAAGCTTCTAGAGAAGTGGGAGCGTGTTGAAGCTTCGAAGTGTGATTGCAATTTGGATTTTGAAACTTGCACGCTTTCACCGCCCTTTGAGGCATGATTTATGGGTATTATAGAGCTCCTTCCAACTTGTCTTCGCCATCGATATTAGTTTTAATGTTATAAAGAAAAAGTTGCCATATTCTTGCCTTGCAATTCAGCTGAAATTCATGTGCCGAGCTCTAACACCTTTGTCCCCAGCAGCGTTTCTTTCGCCTCGAATATCTTCTCACACATTGTCTGATACTGCCATACTATGTCGCATGTTGCCATTTGCGTCTTGAGGACTATTCGGGCAAGGCTGAAGGTTCGCCGACTCTGCCGAGCAACAACCGGGCGAAGCTTCCGCTTTCGTATCGCGATTGTCCATTTCTTTGTTCGACAACTGCACAATTGTCCGTTCTTCTGGCCAGCACGAGTTGAGCATTGATAATCGACTGGGGCTGACTCTCTCTATACCAAATCACCACCTCTTGTCCGCGACAAGCGTGCGCCACGATGTGAGCCTTCACCGTTGCGCCGAAACGATTCCTTCATGGCTTTTGCCTTCTTTGCCTCAACCTCCTTTTTCTTGATCTCTCATCCGGAGCTTGTTCAGTCCTGTTGGCTTACTTGCTTCCAAGGGCGTCAGTTAGGCAGCGAGGGTGCCGATGTCATGGGTGAAGAACATGTCATGACAGGCAAGGTGAGCCTAGAAGTAGATACGCTCGTCCCCTTCTTGCTTTGAAGTAGTTGAAGGGATTGGAAGGCAGAAAAAGCAAGGAGAGAGTCCGCAAGCTCGACGTATGTTTTGACGGAATTCTATCACTGGAGCGAGTCCTCGAGGCTATCGTCTTTCTCAACTCTTTCTCTGGACATCAACTGCACAACAAGCGCCTTCTGTTACCTCCAACACGAAAGTTTGGTTCTATGTTTCCATGTTCAACCCCTCCTCCTCCTCGACCTCGACATCGTTCTCATCCCCAATCAGCTCGTCCTCGATGTTTTCGGCCTCTTCGGCATCGCCAGGTTCGCTGGAGTCGAAATAGGCCCTGACGTCCTCGAGCGATTGTTGGGCGCCCGAAAGCAGCTGCCTGCTGAAATCATTGTCGCCGTATCTCTCCAGACCCGACTGAGCCTCCTCGACCGCCTTCTCAGCGTACCAGAGATTGTCTCCGGGGCCCCAGGACAGCACCTGCGAATGTCAGTCACTGTGTCGGAGGACAGGAATATTGAGACTCACCATATGGGCGTAGATGCGGTACAGACAGGGAAGGTTAGCCCACTGCAACAGCTCCCGTGCAATCTCTTCTGCCGCTTCGGGCTTCTCTTGCTCGAACGACTTCATCATGTCTTCGAAGTTCAGCTTGAACATTCTTTCGAGATTTTCGTTTGGATTCATGTCGATGCCCGGGTGCATTGGAAGATGGTCGTTGTCACCTGGTCTAGGAAAGCCCTCGAAGTTGTGGCCGCGCGAGTGGGACGATGTATCGTCGAGTGACGTCTCGGCGAAAGCGTCTTGAGCAGCGCTGGCGCCCTGGACGGGAGTGTCGTTGGTGTGATGGTCGGCGGCCATTGCGGAGTTCTGCATTGTTGATTTGTCGTGAGATTTTGGATTGATAGCAAGTGTGATTGCGTTTTCTGCGCGCTAGCCAGTATGATGATTCTCGAGAGATAAGTTTCGTGCAGAGTGGACGCGTCGACACAAGCTTGGATCTCGCTCACGCATTCGTCTTCTACGCTGGACCGTGGCTGGTTTCACTCTCGAGCTGTGTTTACTCGTTCTCGACATCAACCATTCGTACAGGAACTCGATCATGCGTTCTTCAACTCGGGTCACTGTTGATACCTCTCACGATCCTCAAGTCCCACCCTCACACTCTCCAATGTCTTCGCAGTCTCTACGTGAGTATTTACCAATATCGTCTTTGTTGACATGTACTGAGCTAATCATCTTCCAGCGCGCCGCAACCCACACAGGGCTGCGAGAGCGCCTGCTCCTTGCTCTACCCCTTCTCGCGTGACTCGCACAGCTCGTTCAAAGCGTCCAACCCGTAACAGTACCACAAAATCTGCTGCTCAAAATCACAGCAAGTCGTATTCTTGTACTTCTGTGGCTTTCCTCCATTGACTTGCCTAGTGGACTCTGATTCTTCTGAGGCCGAGGAACATATTCTGGTTCTTCCCAGACACGTCCCTCTTCCCGATCGCAAGGCTCCTGACGCACTCAACATCCACAATCCCGATGATCCCGCCGACGCCACCGCCAACGAAGCCAGCAGATTGCAAGAGATCCCAACCCGTTCTCCAAAGCCAGCCGCTCAGGATATGGAGGATGAGACTCTCGTTGTCGGAAGTTCTGCCAACGATGCCAATATCCAATGCTCTGGAATTTCTGCCGTCGCCGATCCCTCGATCGACTTGGAGGAAGCCTCGACCTTGGAGCGTCAGTGAAGAGACTCTCAAGGCTGTCTTGCAGATCGGGCCAAGCATCATGTCGCACATCATGTGAACAGAAAGAGCTGGAGCTATGTCACGTCATTGGCTTGGACTATCGGTGCCACTGTCTGATCCATGATGATTTCATGAATGCAATCACTTCTCTCCGAGGCTGCAATTTGCCCTGTTCGCCTGACCTGCCACCCACAGAAATCCAGTAATAGTCATTTTGAGAACGACATTGACCGATTGATTTGGGCGTGGAGTTACTTGGGATGTAGCACGCCTAGCTGTAAACTCTATCGTCGCGGGTAGCATAAGCGCTGTCGCCGAACTGGCACCATACTCCATCCAGATCAACTCCGTATCTCTCATTGCCGCAGACACAGACCCAGTCATTGCACCCACTTTCTGAGGCTTGAGCGGAAGAGCCGTCCACAGAGAATATTTTGCAGGCGGTCTCCAAACTGATACTTCCAGTATCTCTGGCTTCGAGCGACCTAGACATGGCAAGAGTGATGATTATATTGGTGTATCACGAAAAAGCAGCTTTGGTCTGGGCAATGAGGTTGGCATATATATAGAGTATCTACTGGGCCTCAACAAGCGAAAGGTCTTGGGAACGAAAGGGTTATCAAAAAGTATTACTTGGAAAAGAAGAGAAAGAGACAAAGGAAAACCCAAACGGGGCAACTATCTACTTGGAGCCTCCAGCAAAGAAGTACTCGAGGTTAGCGCGACGCTGCACTGTAGAGTTGGAGAAGGGTGCTGCCGCGCCAGATGTGGGTTGCATGCTGGCCGTGGTGCTTGTCGAGTTTGTCATGGGGAAGGGTGCGCTGCTTGAGCTCGAGATTGTTGGCATCGAGCTGGTCTCGTGTGCAGTTGTTGTGCTGTTGCTAATGGCAGACATGGTGCTGCTCGACGAAGAAGCTGGGGAGCTGGATGATGACATCGAGGTGATAGGAGCAGTTGGTCCAGCGGTGCTGCTAGATGTGCTGTTTCCCATGGTAAAGACAGCCGAGCTCGAGGAGCTCAAGAGGGATGAGGTGGTCATGGCCCCGGTCGAGAGAGCAGACGAGGTTCCGTTGCCGCTAGGGAACGGAGCGCTGCTGCTGGTTTCCATTGGCGCAGATGTTGATGAGGAGGTGGATGATGACATCGAGGTGATAGGAGCAGTTGGTCCAGCGGTGCTGCTAGATGTGCTGTTACCCATGGTGAAGAGAGCAGAGCTTGAGGAGCTTGAGATGGACGATGTAGTCATGGCTCCCGTAGAAAGAGCAGAGGACGTTCCGTTACCGCTAGGGAATGGAGCACTGCTGCTGGTCTCCATAGAAGCAGACGTAGATGAGACAGTCACGGAAGAAGAAGAGATTCTGGATGAACTGGAAGAACCAGTGCCCGTGGGGCCAGAACTAGTCACAGTGCTGTTGCCCATGGCAAAGACAGCTGAGCTAGAGGAGCTCGAGGCAGAGGACGTAGTCATGGAAGAAGAAGAGAGTTTGGATGAAGTAGACGAACCAGTGCCAGTGGGGCCAGCACTAGTCAAAGTGCTATTGCCCATGGTAAAGACGGCTGAGCTGGAGGAGCTTGAGACAGAGGATGTAGCAGCACTAGTCGTCGTACTGTTACCCGAGGAAGAAGCCGAGCTTGAGGAGGCCATCGTAGAAGAGGAAGACACATAAGCCGAGGCAGTGGGGCCGGCAGTCGAAGTCGCGTTGCCAATAGGGAAGACGGCTGATGTGCTCGACATGATACTCATGAGAGAGCTGCTTGTAGTGAGACTTCCTGAACTGGACGACATCGAGCTAGAAGAGCTGATGAGGCTAGAGGAGGCAGAGCCCGAAGCTGTGGAAGCAGAAGAGATTGTCACGCTGGTTGGCTGAGTAGCACTTGAGGAAGACATCATGGCGCTCGAAGAAGAGACAAGCATGCTCGTTGAGGAGATAGAGGCTGCCGAAGACGACGAAGACGGGATGGAAGAACCAGAGGATGAGGCGGGCTGAGACGAAGCGCTGATAGAGGCGATGGTCGATGAACCGTTGTCGGATTGGGATGCGGAAGAAGCGGTAGAGCTTGCCTGCGATGCGCCTTGAGACGTGGATGAACCGGACTGCGATGCACTCGTGGGAGCAGTAGAACCCGAAAGAGATGCACTCATGCTCGAAGCGAACCCAGATGACATGCTTGCAGCACTCGAGGTTGAAGAGGCAATGCTGGCCGAGCCAGAAGGTACACCGCTACCTGACGCCGAGGTTGCGACTGAGGATGACTGAACAGCGAGACGAGAGTTTGCAATGGCGAAAGTGATTTCGCTCTGAGCATGACGGCTGCTCTGGTCGATAGCGCTGAAGTACAGACAGGCGGAGGTGTCTGTATTGAACGAAGTCGCAACACAGAGTGAGAAATCGGCACAGGTATTGAGACAGGTTGACAATGTGTTGGCAGCTTGTCTTTTGGCCATGATGTTCAAAGGAGTACCGTTGTAGTTGACACCCTTCTGAACGAAGAACTTGACGCTGTCGACAGTAGTCTGATAGGAGCCTGCAGGGGCAGTGCCCGAAGGGTTACTTCCTGAAGTCGCGCTTCCGCTGACGACGGTAGAGGAAGAGCCGGATACGACTGCACTGGATGCTGCACTGGATGCTGCACTGGATGCTGCACTGGATGCTGCACTGGATGCTGCACTGGACATTGCGCTGGATCCTGAAGCACCGGAGTTCGAAGCGCTCAAGCTTTTGGCAGAAGTGCCCGAGGATGCAGCTGCACCTCCAGTGATCGTGGTTCCAGGAAGTGTAGTGGTGGGACCGGGAACAAGCAGAGTCGTGGCTTTGGTGCAGGGACAATCCGTGATGACTGTGGGCCCAGCGATCACGGTTTCTGTCCCGTAGATGGTGATGGTCTCGCCGCCATGACACGTCATCGAGGACGGGTAGACTACCTGAGTAGTGTAAGCCGCACCGACCGTCAAGGTTTTTGCCTTAGTGCAAGGACAGTCGTAGATAGTTGTTGCTTGGCTGATGATGATGGTTTCGTCCTCAATAATGACAGTCTCTCCGGCCGAACAAGCGACGGAGGAAGGATAGACAACATTTGTGGTATAAACAGCACCAGCTGTGATGGTCGAGGTAGAGCCCTCATAGATGGTGATAGTCTTGCCGTCAATCACAGTGACGGTCTTGCCTGAGTTGTTGTTGGGACCAGATCCATTGGAGAAATCTTGGTTGTTTCCAGCTCCATTGCTGGGGCCTTGGCTGTTGCCAGATCCATTGCCAGCTTCAGGGCCAGAGCCATTGCCTGAGACCTGGCTGGGAGTGGGGATCACAGATCGAGTAACAGTCGCCGTAGTGACAGCGGTGTCGTCGGTAGCATAGCCAACGTTGATTCCAAGAGTGTAGGGGTTTGCGTTGCAAGAGGCAGCGCAAAGAGAGACGGTCGCGACGGGGCAGGAAGTGACAGTCTGCCACTCGGTGCGTGTCAAAGTGATAGTCGTCGGTGCTGAAGCTGCGACAAGAGCCGCAGGGCCGAGCAGACCCAGAGCAAGCAACGAAAGAGCCATGATAAGCTGGCAAACAGATAAACAGATAAACGAGTGTGGAGAGAACTCGAGGCTCTCAGTGTGCCGAAGAAGAATTCCTTGTTCTGTCAATCAAAGCAGAAAAGAGTGCATGTTATATGCGTACATGGAAGGGCCGTTCTCCTATCGAGGAGTTCCCCCCCCAAACAGTATACGCGATACTTCGAGAACGGTATAATTGCATTGGTTTCCAGATGAAGCCGTGGAGATGAATCCGAGAACTCAGTTTAGAGAGGGCTAGTTGTGGTCGAAAGGTGACAGCACAAGAGCAGGTGCGATACGGCATGTTGAGGACGTTCCATAACGGCGCCTGTCAACTGGCACGACGCATGGGAACCATCTCTGTTTCCTCCACTGACGTGCTTCAACCCATCTTGATAGCGTCGACCTGGAAGACTGTCAGATTGGATTATGCGCAGTACCAGGCAAGTGGGAGCGCTGACAGGTTCAGCTGATTGATGTTTATGCGAGTTGCAGTGGCAGAGATGCTGTATGTTAGGGCAGATACGAAGTGTCGTCGAGCATGAAAAAATAGTCTGGAGTCCGGCACCTTGCAACACGACGCCGTTAAACCTTATCGTTCGGCAAATACGAGCCCCTTGTGTCTCGGGGTTTTCGATGAAGCTGTGTTTTGTGAAACAGAGCAGAATCACAACATCTCACCAACTGTGTCGCTGCCTGCATTCATTTCTCCCAATCCATGTGCCTCAGCTGAAAAACACTGGGCCACGATGAGCTTCGTCCAGGCCAGATCGGACGAGCGTTCAGTCGAACATTTAAACTCTCCTGTCGGTACATGCATGTCACCATACGAACGAGCGTTAGCAACAGTCGTTATCCCCGGCCCCCATGTGGGAGACGCGCAATCATGAAGCGGTCGACCTTCAGGGGCCAGTATTTGAGAGCAAAGTCGCTTTCCTTTTGTTTTGCTACGTAGCGGTATTATGCTGCCCACCATCCGCATTCATTTCAAAGTATCTGCCAACAAGAGACTGAAACTCCTCTAGAAACACCACATGAACCAAGTCACCATATGGCACAGCACACTCATACCTGACATCATCGCCTGAGATTGTCTGCCCTTGTCTGACACTCCCGAAGCAAAAAATGGCGAAGTAGTCAACAGCATGAGCTACTGCGTTGATACCGATTGTCGCGCTTACACTTGCAGGCCTCGATACGATCAGCAAAAACTCGAATACAGGGTATCATCACACTACCTATTATCTGAAACCGTGCTGCTTGCTCATACCAGCCTTGTGAAGCTGCTCGAGCACCGCTCTGTCAGACTTTGCGGCAAGCATCATCTTTGGAAACGGATCTCCGTTGACGACAGTAAGTGTTGATTTGTACAATCGTATCACGTTGTCGCTTGACACATGGTCAAAAATCTTTTGGTACTTTCTGCAACGAATCTCGCTGTTCTTGTCCAAGATGGAGAGGTCTGTCTTACCATCGAAGATAGCCATCAGGTGATCGTGGAGGCCTCCCACATCGACAAAACCCCCTGTGAGTCCCATACCCCCGAAAGAATCGCAAACTGTTTTTTTTTTGGTCAGCATAATCATTTTCCTAAGTGCTTGGCCGTGTGACCTGTGATGTGCAGCACCCACGGCGCTAAACACTGCCTTATCGATTCTGCCAAGTGTTGGTAAACTTCGTAAGGACTGAAGGCAGCCACATTGTATTCTGAACCTTCAGAATAACCTGGGAGCATGACCTTGATTTCCCCAGGCGGAAGTTCCCTGAGTTGGTCGTTGGTGAGCCCAGTGATCTCCCTTCAAGTGACTCTCCAAAGGCCGTCGTTCAAGATCTCAGCGGCCATGAACCAGTGCGGGATCGATGATGAAGTTGGGATCATCCCAACCATACTTCTCAAAAGGATAGTAAGTCTAAGAGAGAATCGGCTTGGACATTCATTGAATTGAATTGAAGTGCAAATTGGACAAGAGTCTCACATCGGTGGCGACGAGTTGTTTGTTCAGAGTTGCATCGGGTACAGGCGGTCTGGCTCACCCAGTCTCAATCGGTCTGGACTTAGGTCTGCCTACAATACCTCACGTATTGATCACTGGCAGTGTGACGACAAATACCGGCTTGGAAGCCTGGGACTTTCACCCCATCCCTTCACCTCCATATGCTTTACAGATCCTCAACAAAGTCTTCTAAGCACCATGTTTCTACAAGTGTGATTCCCAGCTTGAGCTGGATATATAGCGCGGCAGCCTTCTACCACAACTTCACGTATGCTTTCGGGGTCCCACACTTGAAAAACACGATACAACATGCTATGTATCTGATGGTATCAGCTTTGCTCTCCGATCAGGTTAGGACTTAATCTAACTAGACCTTATTCCCGTTTGACACCTAGATGTTTAACACTATAAAGCCCCCAAAGACTAACCAACGCAGATATAGAAGCTAAGGCGCAATTGTAAAACCATCCAGCCTTATAACCTGTTAGTAATGCATCTCTAGACTCTGGTCTCGCTGCTTGGGCTGTCAATTGACGTGCGATTATCGTAGTAGTAGCTATTCCGACGCTTTTCCCGATTTGCGCTAGCATATTGAAAATGCCACCAGCGAGTGCTTGGGTCTCCTCCGGGAACGCCTCTGTGAGAACCAGGTTTGCAATCACATAGATCAGGTCAGCACCCACTGGATTTAAGGCCATAGCCTGAAATACACCGCGCCAATAACTTGGTCCATCAACTCTGCATATTGTGGCTAGCAGGAGTGGGGCCAAACCACTCACAAGGCAAGCGATGGGCACCGCGACTGAGGGTCGCATGTATGGGATCAGGAATCCCACACCGACGTTCATCAGAATCCCGCAGACTGGAGCAGGTAGAAAATATAATGACGCTCTCAAGACTGGCTTGCGAAGGACGTCCTGTAGATAGAGCGCAGTCAA
This sequence comes from Aureobasidium sp. EXF-10728, assembly GCA_023848605.1. NCBI lineage: Eukaryota > Fungi > Ascomycota > Dothideomycetes > Dothideales > Saccotheciaceae > Aureobasidium > Aureobasidium sp. EXF-10728. The sequence goes on from SWBG01000057.1 coordinate 107,067, forward strand.
CTGCTCGCTAGCATTAAGTGATCCCCACACCATGAAAACAACGAAGCAGACAGTGGTGAAAGGTGTGTTCGTCCATAAGGTATTGGGGATCAGTGCTGGACGGCCCAACCGAATTTGGCGTCGCATCCAGAGCGCAAATGCAGGAAGAAGGGCAAAAGCTACACACAAGAGGACGATACTAAAAAAAAACCCTGCACTTGCAGTTTGTAGCAAGGCACCTGCCAGACAGGCACGTCGACATCCCAGTACGTCGGCCGTGGCGCTAAGTGGTAAAAGGGTGCAACCACATGCGAGAGCAAAAGCGGCAGCAGGCCAAAGCTGTAGATTTTGGGGTATATCTATGTCCAGGGCGATCACAGGTATGCAGACGGTCAGCAGGCCCGCCAGCAGGTTGCCAATGGCAGTGATGCAAGTGATACAGAAGATGATGGCAGTTGTCTGGCTCCCGGAAACGATGCTGGCCGCTAAGTTCATGTTGAGTATGGCAACTCGATTTCTTCTCAATAACGATTTCCTGATGATGCAGGTTCGAAGGAGATGTTTGCAACAGGCTCGAGCCTCTGTGGGAGCAAACGATGGGCGAATTGGGCGGCTTAGATGGTGAGCGTCAATTCGATTTTGAAGCTTTTCGCATTTCTAGTAACAAGTATCCTCATGTGCAGCCTCATTGAGACCGGAAACCCTTTTCCGAAGACCCCTGTCCCGGATCAAATTGAACGTCTGAGCACGCCGGCTATCTCCTTGTAGTCGACGGCCGCATTTTCGGGGTGACAGTCCTTGGAAGCGGGAGGTAGCCAGAAGCGGAAGGTAGAAGCGAACCATTGGGGGAAGCTCACCATTATTGTCAATTCAATAAACGTACTTGTACGGTACAGTCCTTTGTTAAAAGTCTTCGTACAGCTTCGCTCGTCAAGCCGACACCAATCAATCGGCACCACAACGTGACCACCAGCAGGATGAGCACATCACCATAGAATGTCCCGCTGAGCTCGCCACTAGCGCTGTCGCGTTTCCATGGAGTTGTTCCCTGCAGGGTCCCAGGTGTTGAGTTCGTAGAACATGAGGCCTCTCCTAGTGTTGGGTTCGCTCGTAGACTCATCGACTTCTGGCTCGCAGAACCTGCCAAGATACTTACCAAGAGGACAATCGTAGTCAATGAATGATACTGAATCTCCGGCTCTTTTAACTGTAGATCGCTAGAGTGAGGTAATAGCATGACTTCCGGGCAACATTGAAGATGAGGGGCAAACGGAAAAGATTTGCATTAACACAAACTTGTTCATCTCTGAGCGCCATGCTTGTGTCAAGTACTCGGCCAATTGTCCAAGATTCGATAGTCAGTAGACCCACGTCGTCCAAGTGACCTCGTCGCACTCGTCTGATAGTTCTTCTCCAAAGAATCTGCCGTACCCTGTGACATAGATCCTCGCCCTGTATTGCCATTAGCATGTCACTTTGTAACGATGCCAGCAAGTTCATACCACCCTCTGGAACGCCGTCATCTCTGGGTTCCATGTCCTATTGGGTACCGTCGTATTCAAGTTCAGTCTCCTTATTCTCGGTAACGTTCCAACAAGTTTCCTTGCAAGTAGAGGGAAGGGCTGGAACGCCACCTCCGCTTCCCGGCTTCTCATTGCTATCGAGTGATGGCAGGGCCCCAAATCCTGAGTTCTGCCCTGGTGCCCAAGCCGTAGCATCCGTCATACCGCAACGGGTGAAGAAGGTCTCTCCGCGATCGTCAAAGGTAGCCATGATCGAGTGCAAGTCTGCTCTGCCATCTCCATCAAGACCAGGGAAATATTGGCAGGTACCTGCCCAGGAGCCTGAGTACTGCTTTCCACTCTTCAAAACCTACCAGTTGCTACCGCCATTATTTGTTTTGCCGTTATTGATGTAGACAGTAGCATCGCCCGTGTAGTTGTTGACCCAGATCATATTTTCACCACCCCGTCCGTTGACGTTGCCGAATCGAAGATGGGTGCAATCGATGCCTTCGGCTTTCTTAAACTGTGCAATCTTCTCCCAAGAGCCATCACTGTTCTGTGTCCATCCGTAGAACCTTCCGTCAGGCTGGATGCAGATGTAGTCTGACTACCTGTTGTTCGAGACGTCGGCGAACCTGACAGCGAGATCGTGGATATCGACACCTCTCTTCTCTGGACAGTCCACTTGAGGCGCCGGATTGGTAAGATATGTCCAGTCAAAGGCTCCAGTCTTCTTGTAGCTGTTCGGCCAGATAGAAACCTTGTTATTGTTATCGGGATCAACCCATGCGATATCGCAAGCGCTGTCATTGTTCCAATCAACCAAGTGGAGATCCCTGCAATCATAGTTCTTTTCAGGGTTTCAAAGGTCCTTAGGCGTGCGCCAGAATACATCGTTTCCACCGCTAATTGATTTTTTGCCCAAATTGGGCCATACAGTCATCTTGCCGGTCGACAGAGTCTAGACGTCATCCTGTCGACCATCCTCATGACCAAGCATATTGCAGTACTTGTCGCCATCAGCCTTGAGCTTGGTCGAACCGCCGCCAGTGTTCTTCCAGACCTTCATGTCGAACTCGAACTTTCCGTCGGATTGCTTGGTTGATTGCAGATAGACATAGTCTGCCTTCAGCAGAAGCTCAAAAGCAGCCTCGCCATAGATCCTGGCGAAGTGTATCCAATTTCGACCATCAGCACCAACACCAGCGTGTGTCGGACCAGAGTTAGCACCCTCCAGAATCCTTGACGCCAGGCACCATTGAGTCCATCGCCTGGCTGTCCTTTCTTGCAGCTTCGAGAGTTGGTCCAAGTGGAGGAGATCTACGAAAAGCTCAGTGCTGGAGCTATCGCAGGTATCGTTATTGCAGGAGTTGTTTTGTTGGCAGCTGTTGGTGGGGTTGCCGTATGGATACTGATTCGAACGTGTCGACTACGGTCTTGGGTAACCGCGGTGGCCGGTTCCTTCACGATCACCGACGAGAATAATGTTCACTTAGGTCACGAAACATCATGAGATGAAGGATCATACAACAACGAGAGCTGTGTAGCCGTGATCAGCACTGACCCAAGAATATCAATATTGATCATGGGTTGTCTGAGCCCGAGACCCCGGCGAAATTGCACGAAACCGATGGATACTCTGTCGCCGAGCTTGAAACACTGTCAATTTGAGTTTCCAGCGAAGTAAGCCTAAGCTTGTACTATATACCTGGCGACCTTGACGACTTCCACAACAAAGCTTCAATTCGTGGTCGGCCGTGAATGAAGAGCAGCCACTCCGCGCCTCACGAGGACCAGAACACGACTTTGTAAGACCTTACTAAAACCCATCGATAAGCACGACGTGGATGGGGAACAGGTCCGGAGTTGTATGCTACATCCGATGTATGGTTGTATGTTTCTTGCATGGTCAATCCGGCACCCAGAGACAGGCGCCCAAAAATGGGCTTCTACGGGACAGCTTGATCACTGGACAAACGTGATAAGAGATGCGCAGGCTTCTCTGCATAGAAATTTTGATGGAAGATATCCTTGTCAGCTGTCCCGGCAAGAAATTCAAGCAGTCAATGAACATGGTGATGGGCTGGTGGGGCATTCAATACCTGATGATGGCTCAATCTTACAACAAGCGGATACAAAACCCAGAGGTACATTCTTGGACAACCGAAAATCTCCTCCGATATACGCTGCTTCCGGTTATAGCTTCAGAATTCGCAGTATGTGTACAAGTTTGTTGTTCCTCAATGTATCTCATGTGCCAAAAGGTGAGCCAAACGGAAGGAATACTTGTCATGTCTAGAACCCTTTGGCGTGTTATGGGCTGTGGCATCCTCAGTGTAGTTATGGAATGTGGCGCAAGCTACCCATGAGAAGCCAATCTGCAGGAGCACTGGTTGTGTTAGCTTATCCAGGCGGACCCGCTACAGATCTTGCTGGACCAAAATCTCAAACTACTGTATGTCTAATACCTAAATACTATAGCTGATGTTGTACCAGTCTCGTCAGTAGCGGTGTTGCGCTGAGCAGTAAACAATACAGAAAAGCAATAAGTATCTAGACCAACAGTTTGCTGCGCAAGAGTAACTTTGACCCTGAAGCTCTGGATACATGCAAAATACTTGAATCAAGAGGGTGGGGTAATAAGAATGGCTATGCTATCAAAAGGATCTTCGGACGATTGGGCACGAGTACTGATTTGGTATGTATAAGAAGCATCTTTGACGCTCATACGGCAGCAGGCTTGATATTACTCTGGATCGTCTTCTGCAATCATAACAAAGTAAGACAAGCTGTATTGACCTTCTTCATTGTGATTTCTGGAAGAACATGGTACGCAGATCTCTTCGACCACAGGCACAGCGATAAATGCATAACAACTCTCCTGGTTCACCTCAGATCCCAAGCTGTAGCAATAGCCAGGGCTCTCCGTTCGTTGTACCTCTGAATATCTTCACAACCACAATTTCCATGTTGAAGAGCTTGCATCTGTAAAGAGAACAAATCTTCTCGCAGAGCTGTCACTGTCTGCTTCAGAGTCGAACTTCGTTCTTCCTGCTCTTGGACAGCTTTTTCCAAAGCAGCAGCTTGACCTCGCTCCTTCTCCCGGCATCGAGCCGACGCTTTCCGATTCTTGGCTCGATATTTATCGAGGCTCTCGCTTGGTATTGGTACAACTGTATCTTTGCCTAGATCTTTTCTTGGTCGGCCCCGGGGTCGAGTCTTGATGACTTGTTGAGGTTTGCTCGGTCTAGCATTCCCGGTGAATTTGGTTTGACTGTCATGCAGAATTGACTGCGTTTGATCGGGCCGCGGAGGATTTGGGGGTGAGGTCAACGAACTTGATGAGATGGAATCTAACGACGACGATGGCAACAGGTTGGGCATGGGTACAGCCTCGCCTGAGGCAGCTCCAAGAGAATCAGAAGCGAATGTGGGTGCCCATACATTATCATCTTGGAAAAAAATGCCGGCAGTCGAGTAGTCCAACACCGACATGGGGTCGGCAGAATCTGGAATCCAAGCTGCCAGATATTGGTCGTTATGTCTCAATGTTGTTGTCGAGGCAGATTCCATATTGAACAGAGTTTTTGGGACCTGGTCGTTTGGCTCGAGTGACATCTTGGCATGAAACCAAACACGGTGCTGTCTGCTTTCTGCCTCGCAGATTGAAGAGCCTATGAATCTTATAATGACGATGCCATTTGCCATCGTGTACTGGGCAGTCGTACGGCAATCCCGACGAAACTCGATCTTCTGTCGCATCGCCAGCAACATGAAAACGCCATCCGCCAAAGTCCGGAATGATCCTAGCCACACATCAAAGCTGTGCTTCGTACGCTCGTACCGATCTAACTCGATGATTGGTCACTCAACAATGTTGTTTGTGCATGCAGCAGATACGTTGATTAACAGAAAGTTTACTTGCGAATCTCGACTGCTAGGTCATAAGAGTCATTTTGGCTCAGAGACTGCCAGAAAAATCGCCTAATCAAGGCAGCGGGGTTGAGCAGGGTCGAGATATGCAGTAAGTCATCAAGGGCAATGTGTTTCGAGTTAGAGTGTACTGGCGCGGAGCCTGAATCCGAAGCGAAGGACTAAGCCCAAACGAGCACGACCCGACGGCCAAAGGTTTGCCCAGTAACGCAAACGGTCCCGGAATTTATCTATGCGTCTGACGCAAAACTGGATTTGACAAATGAGCTTGGGCTAATTTCTGTCCTTGTGGCGTTGCTTATATAGCATGCTTTGAATGCCAGGGCAGAAGATTCGGAGTCTTAGGACCAAACCGGAGATATCTTCTCAGTAAAGAATTAAACATGTATCAGCACAAGACGCACGATTCCAACGACATACCCAAGCAACGAGCCAGCAAAGCCTGTAATCGCTGTCGAGTAAAGAAAGCAAGGTGTTCGGGTGGATACCCTTGCACAAAATGCAAAGCCTCGGATGCTGTGTGCATCTTTGGCTATCCCAAGAAATCCAAAAGAACCACGTTTCCTGAGCAGTAAGCAACCGTATATTCTTCTTTTACACCAAACGTCTTGCTGACCGGCGAAGTTATGTGCGCACTCTCGAATTACAACAATACAAGCTTGTGACCGGGCTGCAGACGATGTATTTCATGCTTCGCGCTGCCAACTCATGGCCGGGAACCCAACTTCGAGAACACAAAGGCAATCCTCTTGTTCATGACATTCTCGATCGTCTTGGCCTGCTGGATGCTGTGACAGACGAAGGAATCGATGTGGGAATTGAAGGAGACGACTCCGATGAAAATCAAGTCATTGCCGACGAAGTCTCCACTACCGAGAGCCCACAGCGTTCGCAGGCCGAACCCGAGTTCTCACCAGAATCGTGCTTCGCACAATCACCTGCTCCAGCAACTTGCCTTGCCTCAGCAGAGTCATATTTCTTGGATAACAGTAAAACACGATCCGATGTCGACACCTGGCAGGCCTCGACAGTGCAATCCCAGGCGCATCTGTTTCAGTCTCCCACAGGATTGTCAGTTGCATGTGTGTCAGAACCGCCAGCAGAAACGACTGCGTCAGATCCAAGTATTTCACTCATACCCCAAGACCCCGGAACGATGGACTGGACTGCCAAAGATTGTTCTACACCCTGGTGGCAGAAGCAGTTCCAATCACTTGAAGCAGCATCATTTCCAAATGTCGAGTTTGCAATAACGGCACCAGAAGCAGATTTGACTACCGCAGCGAGCCACTTTCCCGTGCCTGCAGTCTACTATCCAAACTCTTATTTGGTAGACCCCGGAGTGTATGCTTGCGATTTTGATGTAGAGTAGACTTACGATATTGCTATCGCTCTCGAATGATTCGTCAGATGGAGATTCTTTGATAAAGATTGAGGTGTATGGGATTGTGTTATGATAGATGTGTCTCTTTCATGACTGACCCTTCGTTTGTGTACAGCTGAGCCAGTCGACTACGATGCCAAGCGTGAGCCTCGATTCTCGCCCACATGACCATGACAATTGACACTCCTCTTCAAGCGGAGCAGCGTTCTTTTGAGAGGATTGAACCAGCGAAAGATAGTCATGGGGAGCTACTACTCGACATGTCTGGCCACGTTGTGCACAAGTCTGGCCGACAGGATGCGCTGGAGAACTTCAAGCGATGTATTGGTGGAAAAGAACTGCCGATCCAAAAGGCCTGCAACGTGATCATATTAGAAGATTGATTTGTCAGACCCTTGCATGCCGTGCTATTAATCTATTTCATTTTGTGGTCATGGTCTAAAGTGGCTTGAACATCAACGATGAATGCTTCCAGCTCTCTGCCTCGGAACACCACGATGCTTTTCAGCATATTGTTCTGTGGCGCCGTAATCATCCATGTTGATATGCTCTGGTAGGTCGGGAGGTCCTCCAAGACTTGCAAGTACGCATGGATTGTTTGCTGTCAGGTCATCTAGAACTTCAAGTTCTTGCTTGTCAAACCATCTAGGGATGATGTGCGTGCGTAGTGGAATCAGGGCGATGATGATAACGGGGAAGCCTTCCAAGTCAGGTTAGTCAAGGCCTTGCGGACCAGCTTTAGGTCATGAGAAAAGACTTACCGATAGCAGCGATGGTTTGGGATATGGCTACGGTGGTAGCCACACCGAGACCTTGGAGTGCGAGCCAAAGCAGAATCTTGTTCTTGCTAACCTTGCGAAGTGGTTCGTCTCTTGATACAAACCGATCTTCAGACATGAGGTAAATCAGTTTCTGAGCGATGGTGTTTGACTCGACAGATCCCCACTGACCCCATGTGTTAATGATCGCTCAAACTTATGAAAAATATCATGTACGTACGCCGACGATGAAAAACACACCCGCAAATATTGCTGAAGGCATGGTGTGTAGAACAACAAGCAGTGGTCGAGTCATAGTTCCAACAAGCAAAAGTCCCATGAGCAAGTGCGATATGCGTTGCTCAACCACTGACTCTGCCCGCACGAATGGCCGTCTGATCTCAGCGCCATCGCCTTCCTCGGTGGGGATGACGTGTAGTTCAGTCACGTAGACAGTCAAGGAATCAGTATGCACAGGTGCCTGCGGTACCAGTCCGTTGGGTAGAGGAAGCCCGAGGATGCCAGCCACGAACGTGGTGCATCCAAGCAAGAAGAAATCCCAGTGGAAGCCGCCAGGTTTTTTCAACGGGAACTGGCGTGCTTGTGCACTGATACTGCTGATGTTCTGAATGGTTGGGTCAGATCAAATTGATGTTGCTAAAACACCGAACAACACCCAGGTGCAACTCACATGATCATAATAGAAGAGGAGCATCAGGAGGAAACCAAAAGGAAGTGCAACAAACACCCACTTCACTTCCAGATGCCAAAAGTGAACCAACCAAGATCGATCTGCCGTTGGATAGAAGGACTTCGAGATGGGCAGGTAGCTAACATCTGTCCGCTTGAGGTTGCCAGGAAAGTGGGAGAAGCCAACCCAGAAGACTGTGCCGAGCTGCAAGGATGTAAGCATCAAGCGGTGTAATCTCCAAGATAACGTACAGGATAGGCATAGTTGGCCAACAATCCTCGGACAGTAGGCGTCCAAAGAGTGCTGTTGCCTAGTTTCTCAAGCGCGTAGACAGTACCAAAGTAGAGAATTGCAATTATGGTGCTCAGGTATCCAGCATTGAGACCATGAGAGCTGAATTCTGCAACGAGTTCCTCGACCCCTTTGACTATGCTCCGTGTTAGCAATGATAAGTGAGACTGGCTGAGGGAGACATGCTCATATAGATTATACCAACGTACATGCCAAACGACTCGCTGGAAAAGTCGGTGACGTATCGCATGTAATCACAGAGGTTACAGAAGGCGACAATCCAATGGAAGATTGCTGCCCATATCGCAGTCCAGCACATGAACTGTGGATAGATGGACGCATCATACTGGATGATGATGTCGTAGATTGTGTAGTTGAACAATGCAATCAGTCCAGTGATACCAACGATAGTAAGAGGTTGGGCGCCCAGGAGGCTGAATACCAACGCCGCCAGCGCGAATGTGAAGAGAGCTTCATTCACGCCATAGAATTGGCCAGTTTGACGATACATGTCTAGCGTGTACGCTAGAGCAGGAAGCAAACTGTCAAGGTATAAGCAGATGTCGCTCTAGATTGGTCGGTTGGTTCCAGCTTACTTGACAAAATACATCCGCACGGTGCTAGCAATTGTGCGATATGTTAATGCGTCTGTGATGTCGCTGCAATAGTATGGGAGTCTTCGTTTGACATCGTGGTACATTCCCCAGCCTTGACGAAGCGGTCGCCAACGTCTCCAGCCTTGAGTATGTGTAAATCATACTTATGTGGAATTCTTCTCTGTGCCAACTCCCCAGATGATCCAGATCTGGAAGATTTAGTTGACATGATGGTGGATGGTCAGTAATAGTGACAACAGGCGCAGGGACGTAGGAGGTGGCGGATCAGCCTGTTGAACTGTTGAAGAACAACTCGTGCGTGTGTCATGCCTTTTATTCGAGCAGTGATGACCCATTTCGCAGACAAGACGGTGGCGCCAGATTAACAGGTGATAAACTCAAGGGCGTTCGAACGAGCCACGACGTTGAGGATTGACTTGGCGCAGTGTCATAGCTAGGCTTGCCGGGTGGACGCCTTACCTAACAGGGACGTTCCGCCAATCCAAAGAAAGTGGTTGAGCGATTTTCTGCTCGAGCAGAAGTTTGCGCTGTCTACGCCCAAGCACGTCACACGCCAACTCTGCCTTTATCATTTGCCGTGACGAAGACCAATCATGTAGGGCTCGTTCTCACTCCGTGTATCTGAGTCTCATTCAACTTTTCGCTAGGTGATTTTCCCATACACCATTGCCGCAATCCCTAGATTCCCTGGTAAATCCACCTTTAAGGGGTCGTTCAGCAGTCTCACGATCGTGCTCAAGACACTCAGGCTAATTAGTCTTCTGCACGAAATTGCAACGTCTGAATATCTTGGTATCCAGCTCCTTGATCGACGCAGTGATGGTTAGCACGGGATCATCGACATCTGCCGACAAGTTTCAAAGCAATCGTGGCCCACGATCGAGCTCGCGCTTTGCTTGCCACACAGCTCAGCACTCGATCATAGTAAGCACACCTCAGATTTCTTCCTGATCCGGCTCGACAAGACACCGTTGGCGTAGACAGGAGTGGTAGAAACATACGACGCGCTCTATCTGAATGCAAAGGTCACGGACCAGACGAAGAATGGACATGAAAGAAGTAAGAACGATCAAGCAGGGTTATTAATGACATATGTAAAACGGAGCCTTGGAAGATCATTTTGCTGTGCAAAAGAATAGATAGAAGAGTTGTAGGAAGCTTTGAACCGTAGACTTACCGTCGGAATGCGCAGCACCCTGACTAGACCTCCTTTTGAAAGGTCTGTTAGTTGGAAATAGTACAAGGTCTAATCTTGACAAGTCGAAAAACAATCAAGCCAACGTTTGGAGCAAAGCCAGCAGAACTCGTATTTACAGATTGCACAAGTCATGTGGTTACAGCCTTCAGTCAACTCGATCATCTCATTGCAGTGAGGACAACGCTTGAAAGTACCACAGCTGAGCGCACTCAGGACGAGTTCAGCGGTCTCATCAATCTCACAAGAGCCTTCATGAGCAGGTCCAGTGCATGTTCTGCAAGTCTGAGTAGAGCAGAGCGAGCAAGCAATATTCTGGCTTGAGTCCGCATCAACAACCAGTGGCTGCGAACATGAGGAACGGACACAATATAGAGTTGGACGTATACCAGCGGCCCAATCACGCTCACGTCTGAGTGCGAGGTCGTAATTGTCAGTTGTGAGGATGTCCTCGACATGGTCAACAGATATGGGCTCGGTGCCGCAGCATCTGGCTGGCCAGAACGAACGATCGTGGTTGGCCGTGTTGAACGAGTCGTTGACACAGCTTATGCACCAACGGCAATTCTCGCACGGAAGAAGGACAGTGAGTCTGAATCGAAGGCAGACTTGACAATCAGAGAGACTATATCTTTGCGGAAGGTGCATCCACCAGAAGAGTTTGGAGAGTGTGGCGATGACAAGATAATCTCTAAATGCGACCAGCGTCCTACCTGTTTGTTCCAGAAGATTCATTGTATCTTGCAATCAATCGTACTTTGTATGCTGGATATGATGGTGATTCGAGTTCTGTCAGGCCAAACTTGTTAGTGAGCCCCTAGAGTCGATTATGAGCGGCTACTTGTATGCTTGTCGAAGTGCCAGATCCACAAAGCTCTCGAGGACATGTTTGCCATATTTTCTTTGTTTACTTGTAGTAGAACACAAAGCCTAGGTTGATAATGAAGCAAACCTCATCAAGCTTCAAAGATCTCGCAATGAATTATTCCTGATGTCTTTGTGTCCTATAACGAAATTGAGCTCGTGTGCCATCATTCAGCTCAAGCCGTAACATGGCATAGAGTATTAACTACGTGAATACTACTATGCTTCTGTTATCTCTCCCCAGGTTCCATTCTTCAAGAGCTTTTACTAGCAAACACTATCAGGATGCCAAGATCGTAGGTGGCTTTCAAGGCACCAGCAAGAATAAAAGCAAGGCCGAAGTTGCCATTAGCGGCAAGGAATCCAGTGACAATAGGACCCATACTCTGACTCATGGTCTTGACGATGTTTATGAGACCCATGACTGCGGTTCGTTCGTGTGCGGGGATGATGGTAGCTGTGAAGGCAGCGCGCGGAGCGGTGTCCATGGATTGGAAGCAGGCACGACCAACGAGGGAAGCAATGGCTGGTCCGAGGGTAGATGGTACTGGGATCAGGGAGAGCATTATTGCAGAGGGAAGATGGCCAAAAGCCATAGCCTGGGAGAAGGTTAGAAATTCCAATAGACAGTACGGCCGGTTCTCGACGTACCTTGACATTGCCAATTCTCTTGGCGACGGAAGAGGAGATCAGAATGGAAGCGGTAATGACAATGGCCAGGCTGCTAAACAACGAACCCAGTCTACCTTCCTCGAGATCAAACTTTGTGCGGAAGAAGTAGACCATCCACGAATTGGACGCCAGACCGCTGGCAAATGAGTCTAGGGAGAACAACAAGAAGAGAGGAACATATATTCCCCTGTTCTCAGCAGAGAATTGGAAGAGGCTGAGGATGCGACGTTTGGGATTTATTTTCGTTCGTCCTGTATTGTTCCCAAGCAGTGGATCCTGTTCCGAATCTTGAGGCGAAACGTCGGTTGGCACAGAAGGCTGTTCGCGCTCAGCCTCGACATTCTTGCTCAAGCAGAGAGTGAGCAGAAACTTGATGGCTCCGATGGCAGCATAGACGTAGAAGATGGCCCGATATGCGTAGACTTTGCCTTGACCAGATGTGCGGAGAGCATGTATCAGCCATCCGCCAGACATGTTGCCGATGGCATTACCGGCCGACCCGATGAGAGCGTACCATGCAAAGATGTCGCTGCGGAGGGACTGATGGGTGAGATGGGCAAGTGTGGATTCTTCCACTGCACGGAAGGGCCCAACCTCGTTTCCGCTTGGACTGATGACCCCTAGAATTGCTGCCGCAAGCAAGACGAAGTAGTTCTCGCTCAAAGCAAAAATGAGTCCGCTCATTGTCATCAGCAAGGAGCCTAAAGCTAGCACTAGCTTTCGGCCCACACGATCCGCGAACAAAGTCAGCAGGAAGCTGATGAAAACGTCACCGAACAGAGTAAGAGTCATGAACAGCCCGATCCGACTGTCTGAATGACCTAAGGCCGAGAGATAAGCAACCAGGATGAGTGTCGATGCGCCATATGCGATGAATCGGGCGAAACGCTGCAAGCATAGCAACTTGGTATCGAGCGGCGACTGATAGAGGGTGACAAGGCCGACTTCATGGAGCAAGCGTAGGACAAGTGCTTTCGTCCTGTTTTGACGCGGCTGATCGATGGGCGCTGGCAAGTCCATGGGGAAGACAATGAAGGGCGATAGAGGATGGAGGTGAACCAAAGAATATAGAGACTCGAAGATCTTCTTTGACTACCAATGCAAGGGTCGAAGCAGAAAAGGCAGAATCGCCGCCTTCTATCGTCTTTCTTCTGGTGCCGCAGGATCGGTTGACGTCAATCGTCCACGGTGAATTTGGTCAATGATAGAGGGTTGTGTACAAGACCAGCTCCACGTAAGCTTTTCGAATGATGACAAAACACCAGAGGTATATGTTGAGCCTGATAAGAAGCTTGAAAGGAGAGTGAGGTGTGAATTCACCGGCAAGTCGAGGGCCGACTACTCGCTGAAATGCAAGCAAGAATGTCATCGATAGATCGAAGTGCAAGATTAGATAAGCACGGAATTAGGACAATTAGCTCGGGCTTGTTCTCGCATGATGAGATTGCGAGGCGCGAGAACCTGATGCAGCGGCAAGGTGGATACCCGTAAATAGGCAGCCACTCACGAGATAGCCTGCGCCGCACGTTCGAAACAAGAATTTCGCAGTCCATATGCGCGATTGAGGCCATGATTCACGTATATCCGAACAATCGCTGTTGAGGCTATCATTGTCCGACTCTGGTAGGTAGAGATTCCTGAGCCCTAACGGGATGTCACCTGCAGCCGGCGATGTCTCCTATTGGACAGCTCCTAGCGCGATCTTACGCGTCCACGCACGGCGCTTGCTGATATGTCACTACGGAGTATCCAGAGCGACTAGCTGATCAGAACGATTGTTTGTATTTCTGCCGTCGTGCGGCCGGACAGAAGGGCAGGGCGTGCTGAAACAGTTTTAGACGGCTGAAAGGTAACCCAGAACCGAAGCTTCGAACATGTCCACGTGCTGGGCGTGTGTTGACCCTGTTGAAATTTTATTTATATTCAGTACCTGAGCCGTTGAACATTTTTGGCAAATCTGAAGAGAGGGTACGTCCTGATAAGCGTAGGAGCGCAGTCACAAGGATGGGCCTCGCTCACTGGACCGTCCGTTGCACGCCCTTCGTCAGTGTCAGTATCCTGCTTCTGTTGATTTGTGTTTCTCTTCTTTGGCAGCCATTTGGTGCACGTACTCACGGACGACATGAAGGACATGCAACTCACGCGCAGAGCTTTCTCGCTTTCTACATTGTGGTTCTGCATCTCGCCGCTTGGTGGTTTCCAATACGCTTGTGCTGGGCGCTTTTCGACCTGCTGAAGAAGCTGAAGTGTACAGCCACTGAGTACGATTCGTATCAAGGGAAGGATCGTTACGGCAATGCCGCAAATACGGATAAGGTCCACGAAACAACGATACATGCGATATTGCTCCCCAACTACAAAGAGGAGATTGAGACGCTATCTGACACACTTCGAGTACTGAGTGCGCACCCTATGGCTAGAAAAGTATACGACGTAAGTGTGAGTATTTCTTATGCTTTTACAACTGAACTAAGAAGTGTAGGTAATCCTTGCAATGGAGGAGAACGAGACCGGCGCCGAAGCCAAAGCCCAGAAGCTTCAACAAGACTTTGCTGGACGGTTCAGACGTCTGACGCATAGCATGCATCCTAGCGATCTTGAGGGCGAGACCAAAGGGAAAAGCAGCAACGTGAGCTGGGCTGCCAAAAAAGCAGCAGCGTACTACACCCAAGAACCGGACTCGGAAGTCATCCTGACTGTGATGGACGGTAAGATACCAGTCAAAGTGTTCCAAGGGTACGACTGACGAGCGTCTCGTGACTAGCCGACACACATTTGCTGCCCTATCATTTCGAGTCTGTCTCCCGCCTGCATTTCGAAAATCCGTCAACGTGCGAATCGACCATGTATGTGCCTCCCTTGATCTTCGATCGCAACATACATACTATACCGTTGCTCGTACGACTGGCAGACATGCTTTGGTGTGGTGCCGGTCTGTCGTGCTTACACTCGAGCTCTACCGTGCGTATCCCAACCTCAGTCTACTCACTCCCGCTAAGTCTTGCCGAGGCCGTAGGGGGCTGGGACACAGGGCCGGAGAGCATCGGTGAGGATATGCACATGTACTTGAAGTGCGCTTTGTCGCTTCGGGGAAATCTCCAGACTCGAGTCCTCTACAGTCCCGCAAGCCAGTGCAACGTAGCTTCGGACGAGACGGGATGGCGTGGTTATAGAGCGTCCTTGATAGCCCGCTACCAGCAAGCTATTCGACATACATGGGGGGCGCTAGACGTGGGCTACACTCTGAGAAGGCTGTGGCATCTTTCTCGTATCTCTCGCAGAGTGACTATTGACATGGACGGTGTACCGTCCGCCTTGCATGGGGTCAGGTGAGGTTTCCGCTTATCGTCGTCGGAGAGTGAACATCACTGACGTTTTTGCTCAGCTACACACGCCTCACGAAAAGTGTCTTGGCAAAGGAGCCCGTTCTGTATTCTCCAGATGGTCATGGCACAGCGTCAGTCTCGGATCTACCCGTCGATTTGATCACACTTACAACTATAATGCATCGCCTCTTTGAAGCGCATTTCCTACCGGTCCACCTCTTTATCCTGCTTACTGCGTCAGCAGTATACTATCTTGTCTATCCGCCCGGTCTAGCTCCAGTCGTCTTGCAAGATGCCCTGGCCATATCTGGATGGATCCGCTTTGCCAGCTATCTGACCATGTTACTATTCTTCCTGGTATATCGAAAATACCATGCACACTGTGTCGAGATTCGCAAGAGATTTCTTCGTGAAGCTGGATTGCTGAACAAATTCGAGCAGCAGGGATTTTTGAGCGAAACATGCGCTTCTCAAAGAGGTTGGATTGAGATGCTTTTGTTCCCCGTTGCTGGCATCATTTTCGGGTCGATCCCAGCTCTGGTCGTGATGGCGTGTCATCTATGGACGGACCGTCTGGTCTACATCGTCAGTCTCAAGCCGCGTGCCGCGGCATGTCCCCTGAACAGTGTATAAATATCTTCATATGGACAAGAGAAAAATACTGAGTTGGTCGCCACACTGCTATATTGCTATATCCGAACATATCCTATGGGACAGTTACTGTTTTGTTCTGATTATGAATGTCCAATTCTTGGAGAGGCATCTCAGCCGAGTGATCGGCTAGAAATAAGCTTTTGCCCCTGATCCAAGAGACATGCGATAATCTGATAACAGCGCGAGGCTGGGGCGGGTCGTGCAGCGCCATCGAAGCTCGAAGCTTCCCCTCTCCGTAACCTCAGTGACATTCTCCCAGTGACATCCATCAAATGCATGACGCGGCCTCTCGAATGCGACTAAGCTTGGCAGGCTGCAGGCCAATCAGATGATCTAACAGAACCATGCTTGCTTCGCGGACACGGAGGACATTTAGAACTCGACTTGGCGCTGTGGTACGCAGGTAGTAACAGAGAGTCCGGCATGATCGCTTAGTCACGAAGTATTTGTGCAGCGGATGATCACCCGCAACGCGGCCACTGCTAACGTTCGGGCAAGGTTCACCTTGTTTATCATCAGTATATATGGCCAGCGACCGCTTAGCATTGTCTTAAGGTGACTTGCACCCAACGGCTGGAAGCAAACTTTTGATATCCCACAGACACTTCGACTTCGACATGGGCGCCAAACCACTTGATCCCATTATGGAGGATCTGATTCGTCTCGAGACTTTTGCTGATGAGGAGGACAACTCCAGCGAGCATGAAATCGAACGCAGCGTCCGCAAGTCGAGGCAGCGCCCTTCTTTGAGGAAGTTCAGCCGTGGCCATAGGAGAGATGTTGAGAGACATGCCATTGACTCTTCGCTGCGTCGGCGATTGAGCGTTCGTGGCTGGGGCTGTCCAAGGCTGGCTCGCCTGATGTTCGCAAGTGCCGCCGGTTTCTTCGTTGCCATGTAGGAAATTGCTTCCAGGATTGTTCACTACCACAAGTTAATTCAATGCCAGGGTTCTTTTCCATATTCTGGTGTCATCGGCATCGGGTTTTGGAGAGTTGCGTGATGAGTTCGACGAGGTCTTCTCAGGCCCGTCGCATGTGCTTTCGGAGCCGTTCAATCCGCAGCGGGAAGCCTTCCTACGCAATGTGCTGCCCGTACCATGCCATTCACACAACGACTACTGGCGCCGGACGCCGCTGTATGCTGCTTTAGGATCGGGATGCATCAGCGTTGAGGCCGACGTGTGGCTCTTCGACGATGATCTCTTTGTCGGCCACGACATTGGAAGCCTGACCAGGGATGCGACGCTTCGTTCGATGTATCTCAGCCCGCTAGAGCGAGTGCTACGGATCATGAACGCCAATTCTCAGATCGGTAATGTAAGCACGGATGGCAAGCAGGGCGTCTTCAGCTTGGATCCAGATCAGACACTTGTGCTGCTCGTTGATCTCAAGACGTCCGGTCCTGAAACTTACGCGAAGCTGGACGAACAACTACAGAGCTTGCGCAACGATAAGTGGCTCACCCATTGGAATGGCACCCACCGCGTCGAGAGGCCCATCACCATCGTGGCCTCTGGCCAGGCCCCGTTCGAGCTGATTGCCGCTAATGACACTTACCGTGACATCTTCTTCGACGCTCCTTTGAACGCTCTGGCTTCAGATGGCGACCCTGCTGCCCCGACTGCTGCCCCTGGAGTCCCTGCAATCCACGACAGCCCAACAAACCCTGGTCCCGGTCTTCTGCGCTACAAGTACAATCCCAGAAACTCGTGGTACGCATCCAGCAATTTCAGGGCTGCGGGCGGCATTCGATCAGTCTTTGAGATAACAGCTCCGCAAATCGAGAATCTCGCGGATCACATACGGATGGCTGAAGCCCGAGGCTTGGTACCCAGATATTGGGGCACCCCTCGCTGGCCACGTGCTCTGCGTGATCAGATCTGGGAGGTACTGCTGCAGGAAGGAGTAGGCATACTGAACGTCGATGATTTGAGGGCGGCGAGAAAGGGGTCTTGGGGCCATTGGGATAAGCGTAGTCGAGGATCATAGTTGCAGTCTCGCTTGAGAAATTCACAGCTTCAGCACTGCGTGTTGTCGTTCTCGTGATCTCCCCTGGTACGATCTGCCCGAGCAGGGAATGCTAGGGCACGCTAAAAGCCATACAAGGCCTGTAACGGCTGCCTGTTGATTTGCAGCAAAAAAGGAAGGAGCTAGACAAATGCACTGCCCGCTCGACACGAGCCCTAATCCGTTTGCTCCTTCGAACAGCATGGGCGCCTCGCTCATGTGCGAGGCCCGCATGCATAGCCACGAGCTAAGATTAGGGCGATCCGTATTCTCACCGCGCAACGATTCCCCGTGTCAAAGCGAACATATATACAAGATGGAACTCAATCTGAGCCTGCTGCAACTTGACCTTCCGGCTCGCCTGTCCTAGCATCCTCATGGGTTTCATTCGCGATATCATGGCAGTTTCCAAACGTGTCATTCTGTCGTGCATCTTGGACTGGATCATAGTCGTGTATGTATTTGCAATGACCTTTGCCATGTACAGTCACAGCGATGCTGAAACTTCTCGCCAGAGCAATGGCCGTCGTGGCATATATCTTCTCCACCATAACACCTCATTATCACGCCTTCTCGCTTGAAGACCCGAGCATCTCATACCCTTTTGTGGCTGATACGGTGACGATGGGTGTGGTTGCAATTGTCGCCGGTGTATTTCCAGCTGTGGTGATTCTGCTCGTAACGCTGCTCTTGGCGCCCAAACCCCGACAACATCTTGAAGACCGACCTCCTATTCCTCACAAGCTGTGGGAGCTGTACACTGGATGGTTAGGACTGGCTTTGAGCCTAGCATCTGCGCTTCTGATCACACTGGGGCTCAAAAATTTCGGCAAGCCGAGGCCCAGCGCACTTGCACGCTGTCAGCCTGACATCTCGCTGGTAGATACATACAAAGTGAGCGGTTACGGCAACGGCTCATCAGCTAGCATCATGGTCGACTACCGCATTTGCCAGCAGGCGGACAGCTATCAGCTGAACCAGGCATTTGACAGCTGGCCCAGCGGACACGCAACCGGTGAGTTGATACCCTTTTCCTCGGAGTGAATAATAAGCTGCTAGAATACAGGAGGCTGATCAAGGGTTTAGCATCGACGGCTGGCTTAGTCTACTTCACCCTGTACCTCTGTGCCAAGTTCGGGGTTGCATTGCCTGCGTTTTACAAAAGCAGATGCAGGACCAGCGCTTCCGTCATTCCACCTCGCACAAGCCGTCCCTTGAGCACCGATACCGCGCAGCAACCCATCCTTTCCCGCAACTATTCGACTGCAGAACGCCCCTGCTTACCCTCTTTGACATCCCCGTCTGCATCAGCTGCCCCTCCGATCTACCTACTGCTGCTCTGTTGTGCGCCTATTGGTGGCGCCCTTTACATATGCCTATCCCGGTATATGGACTATGCCCATCACGGTTTTGACATCATCTCCGGCGCTGTCATCGGCAGCATTTGTGCCTTTGTGGCGTTTGGAATGTATCACAAAGCTCCAGCAAGAGGAGGATTAGCATGGGGACCTCGGAGCCCTGACCGTGCTTTTGGGACCCGACCTGGGAAGATGACCGACGAAGGCGGAATTGAGGGAGAGGTTCATGGCGATATAGAGATGGGAAGAGTAAATTAAATGGTTCTGGCAGCAATAGATACTGCTGAAGGTATACATCAGGTCGACGAAGTGATGATGATTGATTGGCATTAATCATCAGGTAGTTTGGACTCGAATTCAATATGTTGTTCACAGCATCTACCTTCTGAGATTGGACATCTTGTGATTTTCCACGAATCAAGGATCTGAATAGCTTTTCTTTCTCGCAAGGCACATAAGGCAGATGAGAGGGGAAAGAACATGGTGGCCAGTAAGTCACATAAAAGAGACAAGAACATTACACCTACTCAAGCGGACATCTTTCGCTGGACCAATCACTGCTTGTTCTCTCATTGACGATGGTGATCTCCTGGGCGGGAGCCATACTGTCCTCGATCGCTGGCTTGACATACTTGGCATCCGACATCCCATAGATTGTCAACCTAGCCATGCGCAGATTACCGAAAGAATCAAGAAAGCCATCGCAACGTAGCCTTTGGTCGTGGAGACGCCGTACTCGACAAGCGGTGCAGGTGAGTTTTGGCCTTCCAGGCCCAGGAGATCTATTGTGTTACCTGAAGCGTTTCCGGTCGAAGCGACCCCGGCGGTTTTACATGTGGCATGATGATCTGCAGGGACACTCAGCTTGTCCGCGAGAGTCAGAGGGGCTTTGACAAAAATGGCTGCTAAATCCTGGCTCATGTACCCTTTGAGTGGCAGTGGAAATCCCAAACCTCAGGATTGTCGGCGAGGAAGCGGATGACAACGTAATCCATGGGAGGGACCACGACTACATCACGCCTCATTGAAGTGGAAGGAAAACTTTGATCTTAGGGGTCGAAGAATGTGTTGTCAACATTGTCCGCCAAGGAGTAGAAAGCGGGACCGGAAGGAGGATAACGACTGATGACTTGGAAGCTGCGACCGTTCGAGTGAAAGGGATGAGTACCGCTGTCAGCATTGTCAACAACGACCTCGACCACGTCCATATGGTTCAACACGAATGAATTGGTATAGTCTCCATACACGGTAAACCTCACCGCCAGTTCTCCTGCGGACACGGCCGTGAACAAAAAGGGAAGCCTTGGTGCGGTCTATGTTTGATCGTTCTTGAAAGCATAAGGTATACCACTCTCAGGGTAGTTCATGGTCACCGTAAGGTCTATGTCTGTCCTGTCTTCTCAAGAAGCGTCTCTCTGTCCCACGCGACCAAATCAAAATCGTCAAAAGCAGGATTCTTACTGCTGACGTCGATCGTGGGATCAGTGAAGAGATGAGCCACTAAGGCATTGTGTTTGAGCCGACTTGCCTGATTAAGTTGCAGAGTGGTAGGCATAGTGTCTAGGAAGACGTTGTCGGCTATAATTACCATGCCATCGTTCTGCTCAGTTGTGTTTTCCGTTGTAACCAAGACCGCATAACGCTGAGCAACGGCGACGTAAAGCGTACTGGCCTTACAAGGCTCGGTGGAGACACCGTCTCTCTCCACTATTGCAAGGTTGTGACCTTATAAGTAAAAGTATCTTCCGACAAACGCGCCGATGTTGATGATTCTTAGCAGGCAGGTGGTGTTCGGCTGGACTGCGACACTGAGATTTTGTGTCGATGAATGCGTCAGGGATAGGCTCGGCGCCAGTGGGGTTGTACAGAGACGTGAATCTAATGTCTTCCACCATCTCGTGATACCAATCAGTTATAGTCAAGCTTATCTCTTCATTATACTCAGGGTGTGCTTCATTGTCGTGGATAATGAAGGCTTGACGGCAGCCGTTGGGATAGCAGAAGTTGGAATGACAGGAACACCAGTACGCGCCAGCTTGCGTGGCGGTGAAATTGTACATGGAATCCTGTTCTGGCACAACTAGGCATTTGGTGATCATGTTGAAAGTGCCATGTTGATTGAAATTTTTGGTGATATTGATAAGGGATTGTCTGGTCGCTTTTACTTTGCAAGAGCGATGGTCATACGATCTGGGCATGAAAGGTTGCTTGATCTAGCTCGTGTCGGATTTGCAGATTGGTTAACTTTGCCAAACGACTCTCGGAAGCGCTTCATATACCTTGAGACGCTAGTGATCGAGATCGCGCCCGACCCGACCGTTGTGCTGATGTAGATACCAGAGTTGGTGCCGAACCTTGTTAGAACATCATGTGTTTGCGTAGAAGTATTGTGACGGTCTGGTCCCTGTTTAGATTCTCTCCATGGTGGCTTGTCAAGTGGAAGTACGCAAAGTTACAAAGATGCTGTTCATTCTGAGGCTATACGTAAATTGTCCAAAAAGTGTCGTACCAGATCGTATCCAACGCGGTCAATGTCATCCAAGATATGACACTCAATATTGTCAATCGACTAGTAGCGCTTGCCGAAAGCCTCATCGAAACCGGTGAGAGTGTAGCGGTAGCGGACCTTGTTCTCCTTGACACCAGTGACAGCTTTGGCGCAACCCTCGGGCGAGATGGGGATGGTCTCGATCCAAGACTTGATGTTCTGCTTGGAAGCCAGCTCCAGCATAGCGACCATCTCAGGGTGATTACCGATGTGACTGGCACCGATGTAAGATCCATTGGGTGCAAAGTCCTGGGCTTTCATGGCAGGGAGGTCGTAGTCGGGAAGGCCGACATTGTGGAAACGGCCCATGACCTTGAGGGTGCCCAGGTAGGTGGACATGTCGAATTCTTGAGTCATGTCGGAGCCTGCGCAAAGTCAGTACAAGGAGTCGCTTGACTTCAGGATTCGAACGACTCACAGTTGAGAATGAAGTCAAACTTGAAGGCGTATGGCTTAGCCCAATCTTTGTCACCAGAGTAGATGAAGTGGTCGGCACCAAGTTTCTTTGCGTCCTCTTCCTTGTTCTTGGTGTGTGAGATGGCAAAGACCTCGGCACCAAGAGCGTGTGCCCACATCAACGCAAAGTGGCCCAGCCCGCCGATACCGACGATGCCGACCTTCTTGCCAGGGCCGCAGGCTAGACGGACAAGTGGAGAGTATGTTGTCAAGCCTGCACACAGCATAGGAGCTGCGATGGCGGTGTCGAGATTTTCAGGAATCTTGAACACAAAGTACTCCTGAACTCTGATGTGGGAAGAGAAGCCACCTTGTGAGACAGTACCGTCCTCGTATTTGGCGCCGTATGTGTCAATTCTGCGCTCATGTCAGATGTATTTAACCTCCTCAAAAGATCACGAGACTTACTGGTTGGGGCAGTAGTTCTCCTGATCAGCCTTGCAGTTGTCACACGATAAGTCGGCTCCAACTTGTGCGCCGACTCCAACACGGTCGCCGACCTTGATATCCTTTACCTTGTTACCGACCTTGACTGCACGGCCTTTGGAGATGTTAGCAATGGTTCCTTGGAAAATTATCTCATACATCTTCGGTTGCCAGACTACATTTTGTCTGAAAGCCGTCGCAAGTACGTTGGTCGAGGTGGTGGACTGATGAAATTCTTGTGCGACTCACCGATGATTTCGTGTCCGACACAGAGGGGAAGAGGAGTTTCGCCCCAGCCGCCAGTAATGGCTGCTTGCGTCAGCACTCAATTCTTCTTTCAGCACATGTCGGATGTCGTACAGTGAACGTCGGACCCGCAGACACCACACGCGTCGATGGCAATGTCGACGTCGTCCTCTTCGAAGGTCTTGAGCTTAAACTCTTCCTTGTGGAATGATTGCCATCTGCCAACCAAGTCAGCCATTGAGCTCTGTTGTAGCAAGCGGGATCGTACTGCTTGGGGTCTTTGACTACAAAGCCAGTAGCTGTCTCGGGATAGGGCATGGTGAGAAATAGAGATGGGTCGGTTCTGTGTGGAGTAAAGATTTGTTGGAAGCGCAGGTCTGGCGGCACAGGAGTGAGAATGTGATAGAGGAAGAACAGCAGCAGGAATGCGCATCACACCCACCCTTATAGCTGCAGATGTTTTGTTGTTTCCAAATTCTGACGATGACATGACGACGCTGTTGTCCGCGAGCCGGAGCCTCCGCAGATCGACCCTTCCGTCATCTCCCAGTCTTGCGCCATTGGACAACCTTATTTTTTCCCCAGATTTGTAATCGCAAAGGCATCTGTAAGCGAGAACAACGGATCGCGCTCCATTCAGGGCCAGGACGCGCGCAGCTTTACATCTGCAACCGTAAATTCACATCTGTTACCTCCACTTATCGACATATTCTGCTTTCTTACAACATCACTGCATCATGCACCGCATTCATCGCGCGACGGCGTTGGTCTCTCAAGCCGGTGTATTTGCCGGACTGCGCAAGACTGAGCCTTTTGGTCTTGCGAAGCTGTCATACCTTGCGATCTCTGCGATTTCAATCTTGTCTTCCATATCTACACAGGACGAATCAAATTGGATCTCGGGCCCCAGCGGACTCTCTGCGGAAATTGGGGTTTTCTTTACAAATCTCGCTTGTCTTCTCCTGCACCAAAGTGCGGCCGCATTGCTCAGCATGCAACGAGATTACGACTATGTATCGGGTGGGCTCATGAATAGAGCCCGAGCTCCACACCACTTTCAACCACATTTCGTTCCCGATGTCTACCATGACACTCAGATCTGTCCCTGGTTGATCTGATGCCTTCTGGATCTTGCTGTTACTCATGCTCGTCCTGTGGAGGAAGTGATGCCTCCGTCAACAACAAGTTCCTGTCCTGTTATATACCTGGCTTCGCCCGAGGCCAAGAACAAAGCAGCATTCGCAACATCCCAAGCATCTCCCATCTTGCCCATTGGTACCTGAGCATCCCTCATCTGCTTGAAACTCTCATAATTCCCCTGGTCGTATCTTGTGACGAGTCCTTGTGTGTAGGGCGTTTCCATCAGTCCGGGTACGACTGTGTTTAAGCGTATGCCTTTTGCAGCATACATTACCGCTGTGGTCTTCATGAAATGGATCACTGCGGCTTTGGTGGCGGAGTAGGCGACCTGGGGTTTGCCGATATAGCGCATGCCCGCAATGCTCGAGATGCTCACGACGACACCACTGCCCTGCTTCTCCATGATTGGTAACGCGTAGTGGCATAGCAAGAAGACACTGTTGAGGTTAATGTCCATCTGCGCATTCCACACCTCCGGTGACATTGTCGCAGGGGATCCCGGCTCTGATCTTCCTACGTTGTTCACCAAGATGTCAATGCGCCCATGTTTTGCCATACATGCATCCACCAGCGCCTTGACCGAGTCCGAGTCTGTAACGTCGCATTCGATGATGTCGCATACGCCTCCGGCTTCTTCTATCGCGCCTTGAGTCGAGATGGTAGAGGCTTTGGTCCGATTACCGCCAAAGATCTTTGCTCCCTGACGAGCCATCAGGATCGCTGTTGCCGCTCCGATGCCCCAGCCTTGACCAGCGCTTTGTCCGAGGCCAGTGATCAACACGACCTTTCCAGTGAGGTTGTGCATTGTCCGAGACGACAAATTGTTTCAAGTAGAAGGAAGAAGAACGCTGATGATTGGAAGTGAAGACCGAGCGACTCTTGCCAGATATAATTCTTCCAAGAACTAAGTCGCTCGGAAATTCCGATCACAGCAACGATGCCAAAATCCAGGCCGCCAAGATTACATGCCTCTCTCAGGAAGCACTCAAGACAATTTCCGTATGGCCTGCCGGAGTTCACAATGCAAATCGGGACTGGAAGTCTAAGAATCGAGACCTCACCCACGAAAAATTGCTTATGAGCGCCCACAAATTTGTGCCAGCGCTGAAGCCTTCCATCCATTACATCGACGTTAGGCTGCAGCAGAAAAGAGAAGACTGACTAGATCCTCCTTGCAAGAAACACCATTTGTTCACAACATTGTAATTGCAGCGGGCAGATTGTTTGAAAATATCAATCACCAGCAGTACAACCAAGTTCTCGGAGCCGGCACCGTGCGATCTCCGTGGGTGCCGGAAAATGCGAGATGGCGTCCTCTACCTGGTCCCCACAAGAAACCTTATGTGTGTTGCTCTGAAGCTCTTGCGCGGTGTGATATTCCAAGGCCCGTGTCCGGTAGCAGCTGACCGTTGGGAAGGTCGGGGTGCAATTCGGAATCTCCGTGCAAGAAGCGAGTTCGCACGGAAAAGCCGACAGCCTCTTCCGCTGCCCTGACGCATCTCCCGAGTCCGTTCCGCTTTCAGAAGACACATAAATCAGCCAAAACAGTGTCATCAGCTTGGGACATACATATATCTCTCTTTGCAAACACTATGGTCGAACATTTCTCAGGAGCATCTTCCAATGGAGACTATGACTTGAGTCACCCAATCAACACCACGCAAGGTCTGCGCCAAGGATTGACATCCTATGGCGATGCCCATTTCTCTCTGTTCCTCCGAAAAGTCTTCATCAAGGCGGCAGGCTACAGTGATGATGCCCTATCACGACCAGTGATTGGAATCATCAACACCCACTCTGGGTTCAATCCATGCCACTCTGAGGTCCCACGTCTTATCGAGGCGGTCAAGAGAGGCGTCTTGCTGAGTGGTGGATTGCCCATCGAATTTCCGACCATCAGTCTACACGAATCTTTCGCATCTCCGACAAGCATGTTTCTCCGAAATCTCATGAGTATGGATACCGAGGAGATGATCAGAGCACAGCCTGTAGATGCCTGTGTCATGATTGGAGGCTGCGACAAAACGGTACCTGCGCAACTCATGGGTGGTATCTCGTCCAACAAGCCTGTCCTCCCCCTTGTCGTCGGTCCGATGATGCCTGGTTCGAGTAGAGGCAAGCGCATCGGTGCATGTACCGACTGCAGAAACAATTGGGCCGCGTATCGTGCTGGTACTATTGACATTGAAGAGATCAGTGCCATCAATGAGGAGCTTGCACCGACTGTGAGTATTGCCATTCGTTGATTGATGCATTGCTGACGTTCAAAGGGTGGCACTTGCGGCGTTATGGGGACTGCTAGTACCATGGCTTGTATCGTGGCTGCTCTAGGCTTGATGCCCTTGAGGGGCGCTTCCGCTCCTGCCGTGTCGTCCGCTCGCCTTCGTGTGGCCGAAGAGACCGGCCGAAACGCAGCCATCGCGGCGTCAAATAAAGAACAATGTCGCCCTCAGACTATTCTGAGCACGGAATCCTTTCTCAACGCGATCACGGTTCTCCAAGCCATCGGAGGATCCACCAACGCGGTTGTCCATCTCATGGCTATCATCAACAGACACCCTGCCGTCGCTGGAAAAATCACATTGGACACGTTCAACGAGATCGGACGCAAAACCCCACTGCTGGTCGACCTCAAGCCGAGTGGCGATAACTACATGAACGACTTTCACAATGCTGGTGGAATGGTTGCATTGCTGAACCACCTTCGGCCTCTTCTGTTCTTGAACGTGAAGACTATCACCGGAATGACACTTGAAGACGAACTTGATACGTTCAAGAGCTTCCCATATTCCTTGGAGATCATTCGATCACTCGACGATCCCATTTATCCTCGGTCGGCTATTCTGGTCCTGCGCGGAAATCTTGCGCCCGATGGAGCCATCATCAAAGCTTCCGCCTCGAAAGATCGTAGACTTCTTTCCCATCTGGGTCCCGCGGTAGTGTTCGATGACACGGCTGATCTTGCACGCAGGATTGATGATCCTGGTCTTGATGTTACAAAGGACTCTGTGCTAGTGCTCAAGGGTGTTGGTCCTGTTGGCAATCCTGGTATGCCCGAAGCAGGCGTTATCCCCATTCCACGAAAACTTGGAATCCAGGGTATACAAGATATGCTACGTATATCTGATGGCCGAATGTCAGGAACTGCCGGAGGTACTATTGTTCTTCATGTGTCCCCAGAGTCTTCTGTCACAAAATCGGTCTTTGGGATTGTTGAGAACGGAGACCTGATTGAACTCGACATCAACAAGGGGTCAATTCAATTGAAGCTGTCAGACAAGGAGATCAGTCAGCGGATAGCCAAGAGAGTCGCGGATCCTGCTCAGCAAGCGATCAAGCAAGCTCAAAAGGTTGAAAGAGGCTACAGAGGCCTATACAAGCGCTCTGTAAACCAGGCAAATCTTGGTTGCGACTTTGATTTTTTGGCTGCGGAGCTGCATACCAAAAGTCCTGTCACCCATCTTGGGCTCTGATCGACAGCTTGATTGACACAACCCCTATACGTATATACGCGCGCGCGCTCGATGGGTCAATAGCTTAATGGGTAGATAGCTTAATAAGTCAATGGGTCAATGGCTTAATGGCTCGATAGCTTAATGGCCTAATGGACTAATGGCCTAATGGCTTAATAGTAAAAGGCGCAATATATGCATAGTTAATTAATTAATTAATAAATTAATTTACCCAATTTACACTCTATCTCTAGTAGCCAGAGCTAAATGTCTATAGAGTAATTACTAAAGCAATTTATAAACTAAATTATATACTGCCTTATTTTAAAATATCTAATAGTAAAATTTTTTTATTTCTATACTTTTTTTTTATATTATTATAATACTTACTTATAAGTCTAGATATATAAAACTACTATAAAGAAATATTATAATACCTATTTATAAAATTATAGTTAGTTAGTTAGTATACTATAGTTTATTATTTAGGTTTATATAAAGTACTAGATTCTAGCTAATAAAATACTAAGCTAATAAAACGCTAAACCACATAAAACCGCCGTAATCTAATGTTGCAACGCCTAGTTACAGGGATCTAGTTAGCTAGTCGGTACGCGTACGGTCCGACGCCGGATTATAGGTAGAACGTCTAATTATAGCTACGTAACACCTCTTTACGACGCGCACAAATCCCGCTATATAACATGTCCGATACCTTATTATACTATACAATAGTCTTATAGTGTTTATACAACAGTCTTATAGTGTTTATACAACAGTCTTATAGTGTTTATACAACAGTCTTATAGTACTAACACGTCCGACACCTTCTTGCATTACGCGTTAGTCTTATAGTATAAACACGTCTAACACTTTTCTATAACGCGCATAAATACTACACTACCGTACATCCGACATCTCCTATAGATGCGCATAGATCCTAAACTACTATACTTTCTAAAACACACTACGGCACTATGTAGAAAACCATCTATTCTATACGCAATATAACACCCGCTACTATAGGCACTCTAACCCGCATAGCATAGCGTAATCCTTATAGTACCGCGACCGGAACGTCTGCTAATTTAAATCATAGCGCGTTATTATTATTCTTATTAAGCTCCGCTAGCTATGCGTTATAGCTAGAATACTAGTAGTCGGAACACGCCTACTTAACTTATAAAATAGGCCCGTTCCGCCGCTACTATAGCGTCGCTCTATATACATATAACGTTTAAACCCCTATACGACATTAGCGGCGTTCCCCTACTAGTTCGTTAACGTCTCCCTCCTCGAGCGCGTTAAGCAGTCTAAGCCCGTAGCGTTTATCGTACCGCGCTCGTAATAAGAACCGGGCCTGCTTATACCTTAACACCCTAGATTCGGGCCGTAATTATAGCAACGTAACCGGCTCCGTACACTCTAGTTCCGAAGACAAGTAGGACCCCCGAAAATATACTAACATAAGCCCGCTACGACCGTTAGACTAGTATAGTAGCGACAAAGATATAGCCTAGCCCTTGTTAAGTTACCCGTCGGCGCGGCTAGGGACGCCCTTTAGTCTTTACCTAGACCTTATCCCGTTCCTAACTCCGATCTCCGCGCCCTCCTTATCTATACGCGTATGTGATCTAGCCCCCGTCGTAGCCCCTCCCTTCTCCGTACCGTTATCTCCTATACCCTACCGGTAGCGGGACTATAAAGCTCTACCTTGCCCGTCCTAAGACTAACACTTATTAGGGAGCATAATCTATCCTACCCTAGTATAGTCTTCGTATGTGCCCTACTTAGATAAAGACACTAGCGCTTTACCTCGCTTATGCTTATAGCTAGAGCTATTATAGAACGTAGTCGATCCTAACCTAGACTCTAACTCGGAATATAACCTAGAGTCTAATCTAGACTCTAACCTAGAGTTCGACTTAGACCCTAATAACGAGTCTATATATATACGCGCTACTAACGACTACCTTGCAATTAATCCTAACCTAGACTCCTACCTAGACCCCAACCTTAACTAGCCTATATATACTTAAGCCCCTAATAACTACCTTAAAATCGATCCCGACCTAGACTCCTACCCGGACCCTAATGTTAACAAGCCTTTATATACTCGAGCCCCCGACGATCGCCTCAAAATCGATCCCGACCTAGGCTCTATCCTAGCCGTACTAGACTAGCGCTCTATCCTAGCCGTACT
The DNA here is from genome assembly GCA_023848605.1 of Aureobasidium sp. EXF-10728. NCBI lineage: Eukaryota > Fungi > Ascomycota > Dothideomycetes > Dothideales > Saccotheciaceae > Aureobasidium > Aureobasidium sp. EXF-10728. The sequence goes on from SWBG01000057.1 coordinate 136,772, forward strand.
AGACTAGCCACTCCTTCCTAACGACTAGTACGACGATAAACCGGCCATATAGTCTAACACGGTTCCGACCCTAGATCTCTTATATGCTACACCCTACGTTACGAACGTAGATAACACAACGTCCCTAGTATATATAAGAAGTAAGAATACACCGTCCCCGTTACGTCCCTAGAGTAAGAAAACGCCGTCCCTATTACCGTCGCGGAACAAGTACACATTAAGCCCGTTACGGTCCTAGAGTAAGAAAAGATCGTCCCCGTTATAGTTACGGAGCAATTACACATTAGCCCTATTACGGCCCTAGAGCAACGATACACTAGCCTCTCCCCCGCCCTATAGCAAAGATACTACGACTCCTCTATAGCGCCGGATATAGGAGGATTTGCCCTATAAAGAGGTAGAAGATTCGAGCTTGCTCTCTAGCCTAGAATCTTTAGGTAGTAACAAGGATATATCCCTAGCGCTACCTTATCCTACTACCTAGTCCGGTCCCCGCCTACGCGGCGCTATAACACTAGTCTAAGGTAGCAACTCCTCGCTCCCGAATACGTCGCCTCTCTTAGTCTACCTTACTACGCATCGTGTCCTTATCTATACTAAGCACTAAACCGCTATTAGCCCTAAGAGATTAGCGATAGTGCGCCATCTCTAGAGGTATAACGGCTTCGTTTCTGCCTTAAGCTATAATACGGTCCTAAGTAACTATAATCTTACTAGCCTACTACTATATAATCGAGTGCCGCTCCCCGTACTAGGCTTGCAACCGATATTATGCCTTAAACCCCTATCTAATGCGCTATAGTGTCGCTACCGGTCCGAACGCGGTATAAGGTATTATAACTACCTTACTACTAACCGTACGGCCATACGTCGGCATTAGAATAGCTAGCATAACGGCTAGCTTCCTATTAGGGGCTAAGCTACATTAGAGGTCCGTACTAGCATTAAGAAGGACCGTTCGCGGGACGTTAGGGTCTAGACATTCTTTACTAATAACGCTAAGCTACGTTACTTTACTATTAAAGGCCTATACTACCCCTAGACTATAGTTAGTTAGGGTAACCCAACTATCGGCAATATAGATCCTAGCAACCTATCTAGCCCTAGCTCGCGCTAGGATCGACACGGGGCCGGTCCCGACGCTATACCTACTAACCCTTTAAATACCTCTCTTATAGCGATATAGAACGCTACATAACTCGAAGAGTAAACCCTAATGGCCTAGGGCGTAGAACAGCCCTTGCTACGTAATTAGACTAGTTAGTTTAAGTATACCTAATAGGATCGCGAACTCCGGCGGTATTAGGACTAGTCTCTACTCGTTATAGTAGTAAAAGCCCCTAGTGTCGATAAACCCGAAATGTTAGAGGTAAGATCTTTAGTAGAACAAGTCGTCGAGACGGCGGTCCGCGGCCTTAATACGCTATTGGTCGACATACGGTATCTACTTAAAGAACCTAAGCCGGAATAGGCTAGATTCCGACCCCTTTCCCGGTTCTAGATAGCACGTAGCTAGTAACGCGTAGCTCGGTACTAGGCTCGGCTTATATACTACTCTCTCCGGCTATATAGGGCGATTATGTCTAGCAACAGTCCTACGCCGGTGTCGTAAGACAATAATCCGGCTACTAGGCTCCGTATCGTAGCGGAGAAGTTCCTATAGTAGGGCCGCTAAAAGTACTATTACTAAAGGATCTAGGACATTCTCGATAATTAAGACCTTTACGAGACTGTTCTAGACTTTAAAGTAAGGCTAGACTATTATGTATTACGCCTATCGGGTAAGTTTATTATATAGCGTGTATATATAATAAGCCGTACTAGAGTAGGCTAGTACACTTCCTTACCGTACTTAGCATCGATCTAAGTACGTATTATCTCCGGCTTACCCCTACGTTCTCCCCGGTCCTCGCTACGCTAGTCTATATCTGCCGCGTCCTATTTACAGAAATCACCCTACCGAGTAAACACCGCTAGGAATAAGACGGTTCCTATGTTAAATCGTTCCTACGAAAGCGGTAGTCCCTCCTCGTATAGGGCTCTTATAGTCTAATAAGCGTTATACTTTGCCATCTTACCTACGCTAAGCATATCGCCTTCTAGGAGCCTAGCGGAATAGCCGGTACAATTTAGTAGTCTAAAGACTAGTCTACTATCTATTTTAAAGGCCGGCCTATTTCTCGTACCCGGTTTTTACTAGGCGTTTAGGCCATAGTTATAGACGCGGAACAGACACTCTAGTAGGATCTACTCTAGACTAACAATGTAACACTACGGTTCTCTATTAACACGTCGGCCATCTTCGACAACATAACCATTATACGCCGTAGTGCTTCGTTCCTAAGATCGGACTAGTAAGATGCCGCTAAGTAGTGGCTCTTACGCCGTCTCTAGCACTCGACGGCGGTAAGGAAGCTCTATATAAGCATGTCGGGGTCGGACCCTACCTAGAACGACATTAAGTAGAAGCCTAGACCGGCTTGTTAATACCTACGTCGGATTAAACGCTTTCTCAAGTAGTTACTGCTCTATATCTACGTTACTAGTAGGTAACCCGTACGCGGTCCCGAGATCCTTAGTATCCGATAGCGTAATAGATAGCACTAGGATCGTAACCTATACGTAATAGAGCATAGGGTCGTAGTCGTTACCCGCTACTACAAAACTATGTTATAGTAGGACCGGCCTAAGGTCGTTCTACGTTTCCTTTCGTACCGCGTATTATAGCTCGTTCTCCTCTACCTATATTACATACTTCCTTTTAGGACCGTGCTAGAAAACGCCCTTAGATGCATATGCTTACCGGCCGCCGTAGACTATGTCTAGAGTAACGGCAAAACGCCCTAGGACTCGGACCGGATAAGTTAAGTATTAGCTAACGTAACGGCGGAAAAGTTTAGTCTTAAACTTAGTATTAGAGACTATCGGCACGTTACTATTACCGTCGGGAGAGTTATTGTCGGTCCTAGATTTGCTATAGGCCTACGTTCCGCCATAAAATCGTTACGTTCCGGGGACGGTAACGGCGATAATACTAGCTCCGAAGACGATAAAGGGGACGTCGAGGGAGAGGATCCGCTTAAACTCTAAGCTAGCCGCATAACGGCTATTAGCTATATCGCGTACGCCGTTAGAGCGGATCTAGTCCGTAGCCTTAGCATATGGTTACTTAATACGTTCTAAAGCCTAAGCTACACCTAGCACGACTTTCTTAGTCTAGGCGTAAAAGTATAAGATAAGAATAGTCCCCTAGTTAGTTCGGCTTCGAAACAAACGTCTAGCTAGGCCCGCGATAAGAGTAAACACGTCGATAACCCTAAATGCGCTATAAGCCTAGACCGGGAGACGCTAGTCCGCTCTTTAACCCGGGCGCAAACCGCGTACTAGACCCCGGACCCTATATAGACTAGATATAGTCCTACTCCCGTCGCACTCGAAGCCTCCGTTAGGGCCGTGCTATACTAATAGCCCGATAGCATTATTAAATACAAGTCTATAGAGTAAGCCTAAGCGCTTACGGCTATAGCGGAGGGTGTTACACCGCTCCTCGTAGTATTACCGACTAGTAGGGGTAAGACCCTACTCTTTATAGCTATACCGTTCGCGGAAAGACAGTACGTAGTCGGTCCTCTACCCGTTATAATTGTCGTTCTTCCGTTCTACGCACTAATTAGGGACATAATTAATTGGCTTTGTTCTACGGGTCTAGCATATTCCAAATGGAATCTAGATATTAACTAGCAGTAGGCTAACTATTGGTCCGGGGCTAAAATTATTCTTATTAGTATAGATATTATCGGGGCTAAGAGCGGAGCCTTTATAACCTATACTTCGATACTTTAGCGCTAAGGCGCGCTCTATTAAGTGGTCCTAGATAAGTGCTATGCCGTCGTAACTACGGACTATTAGCATATTAGCCTTAGGTTTATTAGTAATGTTTACCTACTTAGTTATTAACTCGTGCTCTTAACGGCGACGCTACCTCTAAGCTACGAGGCCCGTCTTCGCAAGGAACTATTATTAGGAGACCTTTCGGTAATCCGTGTTTAATTCACTTAGCGATCTAACATTAGGTACATAGTGCTACATACCCTAGAACGAAGCTCCCTCTTCGCCGCGGCCTAAGAGTTAACTACGGCCCTAGTCTAGAAGCATATAGCTAGGAAACCATCGTAGAAAGCCATCGTATATAGTAAGTTAAAAGCAGAGTATAAGCGGTTTGCTACGGCCCTAGACTGCCTCTATTACTATGCTAACACCGCTAACCGGTCCCTTATGTTTAAGTAATAGATCCGCTAAGGTAGCATTATTATTATAACATCGGCCTTAGGGGTAGGTATTAACGTACCGGACGTCGTTTTTACGCTACATATTAGCGCTCCGTAGACTATAATCGATTTTGTCTAAGAGAGCGGCCGCGTAGGGCGGTCTAGTTATAAGCTAGACACGGGGGAGAGTGTAGTTATTATACCGTCTTTATACCGGGGGCCTTCTAATAGTAATCCGTCTATACCCTTTCCTTAGAATGTAGACGCTATAGAAGAACACGACAACTTAACATCTATAAGGGCCTACCTAAGTATAATAGCGTACCGTCGGCTTATTATCTTACGGTATATAGACGGAACAGGTATAGACTATGCCTAGCTTAGAGCCAATCCGGACGCGGTAGCCTTTTATAACAACTATAGTGCTACCGTAGGACCGGTTATATAGCAATTAAGAGAGCGCTAGACTGCTTATCGTAGAGCCCGCATCTAAGATAGGCTTAACGATCTTTCTACAAACTGTTACCTATACTATATCGCCGCTATACTTACAGTAAGCTTAAATGTTAAATGGCACGATATAATCGGTATAGAACGGTTCGAATACGGTATATAGTCTTACCTACGGATTAACGAAATTAGCGGCGTTTCTACCCTAGATAGGTTTAGGGCTAATATCCGGTACGGACGAGGTACCTATATATATACAAAGTGCGGAATTAGCTAGGAATTCTGTCATGCCGCTAGAGAGACTAATAAGGTATAGCAAGAGTGTCGGTAGCTAAACGTTCTTATCCTATTCCTTTACGGCCTTATGCTAGAAACTTAGACCGAGGATAGAGAAGTGTCTATAAACTCCTAGCTTCTATAGTAGACTAGCCTCCAAACTTTCCCTATTTCGCTTTTAGACCATACCTTATATACGTTTACATCGTGGATTAGCTAGCAATGCCCTTGCCTAGTTCTACCCTCGGTCTACTTAAGCAACGGTATAGCCGCCCTTATTAATGCGGTACTAGACCGGTAATTGTTACGTAGCTACTACGGTCTTTACTCCGCCTACCTTTCCGTAACTATAATAGTTATAGTCTCTACGCCAAATGTTTAATTCCTTACTTAATATAGACCTTAGTATTACTATAGACGACGCCTCTAACTACTAATAGAACGTCGTTAACCGTCCTATGCCTAAGGACGCCGCTATGCTTAGTAAGTTATAGATAGACGCTCTCTACTAGATTCTAACTAAGGAACTTACCTTAATCTAAGGTCCTCCTAGTACTAGAAAGATCTACGTCTCGGTTATAGCTCTTTAAGGTATGCTTTCTTTCTTACTTCGTCCGGTCCTAATACATTTACGGTTTGCCCCTATACTAAAGCTATTACGGCTTTAGACCGTCTTTGTTTTATACTACGTATCTTCTTTATTTCCCTAGACGTTAGCTTCTATAGAACTATAATAGTCCGCCATAAGTAGTAACGCCCGTCTTTATCTAATTCTACTCTCTTACCCGCTTTAGTTCTAGTCCGAGTACAAGTGTGTTTCCCAGCTTATGTTGCCCCTTATTCTAACACTAGACCTAACGCCATCTAAGTCTATATTAAAGAAAATGTTCTTTTATACTAAACCTAGCCTTTTAGCGTTCCATCTTCTATATACTAATAGTCTACCGCGTAATCTACTACTAAGCTTTGTTTATACCTTTATAAGGTTAGTCGGTCGTTACTTCTACCTCCTTCTACCTACTATAATACCATCCCGTCTTTGTTTTTACTATAGCTCCGCCCGCTATACCTTTATTAATCTATCTATTACCTGTTCCGGCGCCTGGTCCGCGTATAAACTAGGCCTTAGACTGCCGTCCGTTAACCTCTTAACCATTTATAACCCATCGTATAGACTACTTACGCAATACATCCATATCCTTAGCTATAATGGCTAGATCCGACAAGTTACCTACCCTAACTACTCCGGTCGGCGTAACCGCCTCTAACCCTCTAGACGGTCCAGTATTAGAACACTTAGATAACGGAATTATTATAAGCGCTAACAAAGCTCTAAACCTGCCTAAGATTATAGACCTAACCGAAGGCTTTACCACTTGCACTCCCTATATAAAACAGCCCGGGATGTAGAACGTAAAAATTATACTAATAGGTTAGTATAAGCTTACTAAGACTTATAAGACTCCGGCTCTAAAGTCTGTTTTTAATATGCTATTACGTCCGTTTATTATTAAGGACGGCACTATTCCGGACACGTAGTAGAAACGTTATAACCATTTCCTTACCATTCTAATTATGTCCCGTAGCTAGTCTAGAAAGGAGGTTTATAAGAGAATGTCTACCATCTACTTCTAGTAGTGTCGTACCCTTCCTAACATCTCTAGCAGATTGTATAGGTACTACCGCTAGGTTAGAAAGCCTAAGCTATGCGATTACTACATAGAGCCGGTTAAGGTTACATCCTTAAAGGTTATAAAGAGACGCGGTAAGGCTACTACTCGGTCCTCCCCTTATCTAAAGGATAAGAAGCGTCGTACCGCCGCCGCTCCTACTAGTAATACGGCTAAGGACCCGGGCTTACGCGCTTTCTAGTTTACGGTTATTAATAGTTAGGTGTATTAGAGGGTAGGAAAGGCCATACCTATAGACAAAGAACCGGATAATAATACTAAGAAGGAAGTCGATAATAACATAGATAAAGATATAGAGTAGGACCTTAGCTAAGAGCACCCCTTAGTACTAGGTCTATTATAGTGTATAATACCAGTCTAATACGGCAGAGTTCTATACTTAGTTTTTATACGCTCTATAAATGATACCGTTTCTATTACCGCTTATACGTTATACCCCCTACTAGCTATAAATCACACGTAACGGTCTATCGCTAATCCTTCTATAATATAGGGTATAGATTTGACCTATAGTAAGCTAAACACTAATTATAGAGTTATTCTTATAACGGCTTATAGTTAATCTTAGTCCGGAGCTAGTATTAGACGTTAGTTACGGCTTTGTTATATAGATTTGTCCCTATAAAACAGAACGTTCCCTATAAACCTACCTTCTTTCCTTTACCTAACTTCTTTACTCTAGAGAAGATCTTAGTGCGGAATACGGAGCGTATTCTAACCGTGTTAACTCCTTATTACGGTAGTAATGTCTCTCTATTACCGGCCGTAGGCATAGCGACCCTATCCCGGAACCGACGTAGCATAGGCTCATTACTAGCCTCGTACTAACTACTAGACTCGGACTAGTTCTACATCTAACTCTCCGCCGGATCGGCGCGCGTAATACGTCCCTATTACGGCCACTATTACGTAAATTTAGGCCTATATTAGAAAATCTTACCCTTAAACAAACCTTCTCTTCTTTATTACACCCCTTGCTAAAAAAAAGGTACGTCCCGTAATACTATTAGATTATAGCCGTGTTCGATTTCCATTATAGTCGTAATACGGGTCTACTAGAGCTAAACCGAGATAGAACTAGACCCGGAACTAACCCTTAACTAACACCTAGACTAGCCTCTATACTTTAACTCGATCCGGCATCTAGTTAACATAGCGTCTAATAACTACTCCGGTAATGTTGCCTTACCTATAGCCCCCCTTACGTATAATAACTAGCCCTAGGACATTCTACCACTAGTCCCTCTCTAGAATAACGGCTAGTCTAAGCTTATTACATCCCTAGTCCTTCTCTAGTAGGATAGCTAGCCCGAGCCCGTTACACTCCTAGTCCCTCTTTACTATATAGCCCTATCTAAGCCCTAGACCAAGCTCGCTACGGCTTCTAAATACGTCTAGGAAGCGTTTAGTATTAATAGTCGAGACGGTATCTAGGACACCTACTCGACCACTACTCGGCTCGACGGCTAGGCTGCCTCCGGTACTATCGCATATACCTATTACTCTAGTAAGAGACTCTTGTCGTACCTCCCTCCGGACTCTACTAGTACTAACTCCTAATCCTTCGACGGCATTACTAGTAACACTGCGTAGTACTCTAGTAAGTAAGTACTATCTTATCCTACCTTAGGTTACTATCGTTCCGCCTTACACTCCGCCTACGATTCCTACTATAGCCGTCCCTAGTACGCTAGTAAAAAGCTTCTAACTTACCTTAGCTCTAACACCCTAGCCTAGTACGATAATAATAACAAGGACGACATAGTCCTAATCCCGCTATTAGTTAACTACGATACGGACACATACGCCTTCCTTCGTAAGCCCGGTCCTTACCTAATCCGGACTAAGTACTAGCCCTAACCTATAGCCTTCGAATAGGTTACTCTTACGGACGAAGGCTAATATAGGCTTAAATAGCACTATAAAAGAGACACGCTACGATAGGTGTTCCTTATAGAGTCTAGCCAATTCCTTATTAAGAAGGCTGCCCTCCTAGATAAATAGGTATAACTAGATCGCCCCTAATACCGACCTTACTTTTAAGCCCGTTACTAATTTGTTCCGCGCGTAGTTCGACAGCTATATGCCGGCCGTTACGATCCTTATCGCTAGTCGCGGTACTAAGATAAAGGGCCTAGATCTATGTCGTAACAATACGGATAACGCGATTATTTAGACGGTCGTTATGTCGGACCCCCTAATTATAAACGGCGCCTATACTAGGTGCCGCTTAAGTAGGAGCCGCGCTACTAAATGTCGTTACTACTAGCATACGAATAAGGACTAAACTAGAGCCGGATCGACCTAGGATCCGTCCGTAACTTAGAGTAGATCGATAGTAGTTTCGGCCTAGGATCGTAAGCGCTCCGTATAGTAGTCGAGCGGTATTCCGGACCTTAGTACCGGCGGCTAAACCGACAATAAGAACTTGCTCCCGGCTATAAAGCGTAAGCGCTTCGATGCTACTTCGACGTCCGATCTAGTTAAGGACCCGTCTTCGTCCTCCGGTTATACCTAGTAGCCTAAGAAGTTCCTTACTATAAACGGATACGTCTACTAGCTCGTTAGTCGTAGTGTTGTCTACGATCTAGCATTAGATTAATAGTGTTTTCTTTAGGAACTACTTTTTAGCTAAGGTTAATTTCCTTATAGGTACTATTTTATAGTAGCCGCTAAACGGCTCCGTAATGTAGATTCTCTTTTTCCTAGACTAATTTCTGTTCCTATACCGTAACATGTTTATATTAGCTAACGTGTTACCCCTAGCGTTCCGGACCCTAATGTGGCATATAAAATCCTTATGCTTTATAAAAAAAACCTTTACTCTTTTATACTATACCTCTTATATAGAGAACTTCTATTACCGCCGTAATACTTGCCTATTATAGCTATAATAGCACTATACCAAACCCTAGAACACGCGCTATAATAGGTCCTATATTAGCCTTAGTATATATACTAGTTTTACATAAGACTCGGTATAGAACACCGCCTTTCTAGAGATGGTACAAGGTTTGGTTTAGCCCTAGAACATGCCTTATACTAAGCTCTATTACGGTCCTTATTATAGGATGTTTTTAACTATATAAGAAAACTTTATGTATAAAGAAACCTTCCTTCCTTTATCTTACTCTTCCGTAACAAAACGTACGTTATTAAGGTTGCCGTATTGCTGTCGGATTTAGTGTTTATTACAGTCGTAATAAATACCTATTCCGGCCGTAACCACACCGTACTAACCCCGGAACAAACCCCTAACTAATGGCCGTTCTAGGATTAGATTCCGCTCCCGTTTCTGTTCTAGCTAGTATAGTACCCGAGCCCTAGTCCGGCGCCGCTCCCTCTAGCCCTACATCTACGGTTAGAACCCGGGCTTAGGTGCGTAGAGAGAATAAGAACTAGAAGGCCTTACGTCCGGAGTATGCCTATACTAACTACTAGACCGACGCCTAGATAAAGACCGTTCTACCCTTAGTATAGCCCGTAGACGGCATTTAGGCTAACTACTAGACCGACGCCTAGACCAAGCCCGTTCTACCCTCGGTATAGCCCTTAACTAACACCTAGATCGCTAGCAAGAACCCTAACACGCCTTATTCCGACACTCTAGTCCTTCCTACTACGTACGTCTTAAGCCTATACGCCGGAAAGAAACTTCCGTCTAACCCGCGTCCGGAATATAGCGGTACTAATACTCCCTCTACTAACACTCTTACACCCGATCGCTCTTTATTCTCTAGAAAGAAACTGCCTTCCCTACGTATCCTAGCTATATACCGTAACGCCCCCGAGATTGTCGAGGACTAGACCCTATTCTACTCGTCCTATTCTAGAAAGGCACTCCCTCTAGACTAGCTATTAGAACATGCCCGTAACGGCAATCGTACTACTACTAATAAACGCCGTAAAGACGCTAGTAAGAAACCGTCCTCGGTCCGTAGTGCGGATCACTATTAGTCTTTACCTCCTACTAAGGTTCGTCCTATTACTTGTACTAACTAGCATTACGACGATAAGGACGATACCGTTCCGATCCTATCCGACTTAGCGCTCCTAGAGCTAATCTAGCCCCCCCTACGTCGTAATGCTTACCTAAACCGTTAGCTATATACTAAGAATCTAGCAATATATAAATGGGTTACGGTTACGGACTAGGGCAAGTTCCTACTCTAAAGTTAGTATAAGAGCAACGCGTATAGGCGTTTTTAAGTAAGGGATTCTTACCGCTTCCTTATTAAGAAGGGTGCTATTACTAAAAAGCAGGTGTATGCATATTAACGCCGTACCGAACTCCGTGTTAAAGCTATTACTAATCTATTCTATACATAGTTCGACCGTTACGAGACGGCCGTCGCTATCCTTATTACTAGTTAAGAAACTAGGATAACTTACCCTAACCTATGCCGTAATAATACCGGTAATGTTATAGTATAAACCATTATTTCGGACGAAATCGACATTTTAAACGGCGCATACGCCGAATGCCGCTATAGCCCGGAACGTATAAAGAACTACATCTACTATAAACGTCGCTATAATAACGATTCCGGTCCTAAAACAGGTAGCACACGCTCCCGTTAACACTTAGTATACGCCACTCCTTCTTAAGATAACCGCTCCGTCCTAGGTAAGAAGCGTAAGCGAACCGGCGCGGATACGGAGCGCCGTTTAACCTATCGTCCTAGCCCTAATGCGGAGGACAAGTAGATACTAGATAAGTTTATAGAATTCGAGGGTTACGTCTATTAGCGTATTAGTCGTTCTACTAACTCTCGCTAGGCCCGTAAAGACGCGTTTTAGAGGGTGGTTTAACTTTGTTATAACTTAAGTTTTACGCTAGTTTTTGCGCTAGTTTTAATACGTACTAATTAATGAACTTTTCTTATTATAGCTCCATTACTACCCTAGACTAATACTAGACTATGCACCATAATAGAACCGTACTAACCGCTGGATTCCGGGTAGCATTTCGGACCTATATATAGTATATAAGAAAACCTTAGGCGTAAACAAACCTTCTTTCTTTTATCTTACTTAACTCCATAGGTAAGTCGTACTCGCATTAGATTTGGCCTTATATTATAGTCGTAGTCTAACAAGATTACGTACGTAGTCTATAAGCACCACTCTCTATTCCGGGTTCTAATTAGCGCTTGTTACACCCTAATAACGACATTATAGTTAATAAGTATCGCTCTTTATTCCGGGGTTAGAATAGTGCTTATAATAGTCCTAGAACAACTCTACTATTCCGGCTCCCTTAACGGTATATAAGAAAACCTTAGGCGTAAATAAACCTTCTTTCTTCTATCTTACTTAACTCCGTAGGTAAGTTATATACGCATTAAATTTAGCCTTATATTATAGTCGTAGTCTAACTAGATTACGTCTATAGTCCGCTACCTTTCGGCTCCGTTCTATTCTAGATATAACGCCCGCTATACTAACAGAATAACGACAATCTATAAACATAACGAACGCTAGTACTACTAAGCGTTCCGGTCCTAATCCGGGTACGGAAAAGCCCCTAGTCCTAACCCCTAAACCAAATAAGAAGATAGTAAACGGATCTAAGTAGGTTACTACCCCTAAATCTAATAAGAAGACATTAACCGTTCCTAAGCCGGCCCTAAAGAAGACCTAAGGTAAGGACGCATAGCAGTCTATACCCGACTACGATGCTTAGTCCGGTACTTAGTCCGGTACTCGTTCCGGACGCTAGTCGGCTCTAGAATAGCCCCTAGTTTAGGCATCGTAATAGCCCCTAGTTTAATAGTCGTAGTAGCCCGTAGTTTAAGCCCCGGTTTAGCCTATAATTTAGCCTTCGGAGCAGCCCGTAGTTTAAGCCCCGGTTTAGTTATAGGAGCAGCCTTAGTTATAGTTAGGGTTTTTAGGGTTTTAGGGTTAGGGTTAGGGTTAGGGTTAGGGTTAGGGTTAGGGTTAGGGTTAGGGTTAGGGTTAGGGTTAGGGTTAGGGTTAGGGTTAGG
>SWBG01000058.1:0-148633 GCA_023848605.1 Aureobasidium sp. EXF-10728
GGTCACCCACCGTAGTACTAATCTGCCGTTCAACTGCTTATGTATGGCAGAGCGGACGGGATGCCCAGTTTTCAGCTGACTGTGGCCGTACGTGCTAGATATTTTATCTTTACGTTTTATATACTATCAATCACTGAAGAATAGAAGGGCAACCGTCGGCACTGGTTCGTCTTGATATGTATCGATTCATTGGACCCTGCGTCTAGACCATAAGACACACCGACAGGGACGAATTGCATCAAATCCAGGCTTGATTCAACCAGCTTTTTTGTTTCCATACCGGTCCAAGCAGTACACATCATAGACATCAAATCACACCAGGCACATAGACTGACCAATAAAATACAGTTGATTTGAATTTGATTATTATTTTTATTATTCGATTTCAAGTACAGGTATAATGCGGTGTGGACCAAAGCCGACCAGGAGGCTTCTAAGTAGAGTGCCGGATATCTAAGACATAACAATTCGTGTCCGTGGACCGGAAGAAAAAATCAAGAGCGCCAAAACCGAACTCCGGCCTCCTCTAAAGGAGGGCCAGCCAACCTTGGCGTGCAAAAAAAAAAAAAAGAAAAGACGAGAAGAGGGGAATAGAGAGTGGGGACATTGCAAAAGACTTGCGCAAGAAGGGCAGAGGAAGAAAACAGGGGCGGAGCAAAGAGCCACCTCCTCTATCAGCACAAACTCCAATTTTGCTGTTCATTGAGTCCAACCCAAAGAGAAAGAAACAGGAAAAGCGCTGAAACGACAGTCTCACGTCGTAGCGCTGACGCCTTCCATCTTGTCGCTTTCGGCGTTGTTTTCTTCGCCGCTGCTTGCGACAGCTGAATCATTGGCCGAGTCACTGGCGGCTGTGGTAATGTCAGCAGCTTGCAGCTGCTTTCTCAAGGCGGCCATTTCTTCGTCTCTCTTCTTGAGCAACTCGAAAGCCGTGGTCTTCTCTTGCTGCAGTAGTTTGATGTAGTTAATGGCGCTTTCCACAGTGGCAGCTTTTGAGTTTGCACTTCTGCCCTCTGCAGTGCTGTTGCCTTTATCATCCTTGGCGTTAGCATCCTCCTCCTCCTCGGCAACTTCTTCGGGCCTGCCTTTGCCCTTTGTTTTGGGAAGCAGTGTTTGCATCTCTTTAATGGCTTCGTTGATTCTGTTGCGCCGGCCCTGCTCGGCCAGCTTGTGTGAGGTGCGTTTGGAGGTCAAGCCTTGAGATAAAGAATCGGGATATGAGACACCAGGGAGGCGAGTGCCTTCGAGCAGGTGAGTGTAGTTTGACTTTGACGCGAGCAGAATGGCTTGTTGAGCTTCACTAAGACCTGGATGCGATAGTCAGTAAGGGGATTGTTTCAGGACCAGGATATATTGGCTACGCTTACCTCCTTCAGGAAGCAAAGGCTTGATGCTAGGGCTGATTTTTGGTCGGATGGCCGGGCTGACAAGCGCAGACGTCGTACCGACACTACCGCGCTTCTTTGGCTGCGATCGTTTTTGATCCAGTTTCGTGCCTACTGGACCGAAGGCAGGCGACCCTGTAGCGCCAATGACGGGACTTGCTGTGGTAGAGTTTGATGGAGCCAGCCTCGGCTTGCCTTTGATAGCGGGGGCCAGACGAGGTGTATTTTCGCTAGATAATGTTGTGTCGAAAGCTGGCCGGGCAGGTTCAGCGACAGAGGGAGGCAGCGCAAGGTCTTCGAGCATGTTCATCTGGTCCTGCGATTGCACTTGGAATTGGCCCGAGCCGGGATGAGGTCCGACAGAACGATCCATATTCTGCTGCTTCTTGGCAATAGACATCAACGAGGCAGGGGTGGCGGGGCAAGAAGCCATCGGTCCCGAGTGAGAGCGAATTGGAGTCGAAGCAGGAGCAGAGTGGTTCTGGGGTTGTAAGGCAGGGGAATGGAAGACCGACGGAGGCAGAGGAGGGGGGCCCATGACCGAATCGGGCAGGGGTTCAGGTGAGATGGATTCGGCACTCGATTCTTCGTGATACGGCGGCATATAATCGGTCGAAGGGGTGCGCGAGCCCTGTGCCTGACTTCGGTTCTGTGCTTCCATGAGGACATTGTTGACTTGGTGCGGGAGGATGGTGGTCGAGTGGTGAGCCGAGCGACGTCTCTGGGCCTTGACGATGGGAGATTGTCGCATGCGGGCAGCAGGACCTGCCGAATGCGGCATATGTGGCTTCCTTCTACTTCTGCGCGGAGCAGCCTCTGTCACGTCTTTCAACGAGTCCACGTCCATGTTGAGGTCGAGCGGAGAAGCGGCAGCCGAGTTGTCAGCCGTCGTTGGGTTGGTATAGTGGCCGTGGGCATGGTTGCGATTCTGCTGCGCATGCATGGCGGGCGAGGTCAGTGGACTGAAATAGGCGCCGGGGACTGTGTATTCGTGGATGGGGTGGAAGGTCGACTCTCGTGGGGTGACGGCTGGCGAGACTAGAGGGGTGAATGCCATGTTCTCTTCCTTTGTCAAGCGGCCATTTTGGTCGAAGAAGGGGCCGGCGCCCGGGTCCATGTGCTGAGGCATGTAATGCGGCGCATGGCCTTGCAACTCATAACTGTTCGGCGTCGGCGGGACGATGTTTGGCGCACGATATGTGTTCTGCGGTAGCGGTTGCTGTGCCCATTGCTGGTTGTGGGCCAAGTTTTGCACGTCCAACTGTGTTGCAAGGCCAAAGCCTTCGGCGCCAAAGTCGTGTAGAGGCCCATTTGAGCCCAGCACTTGCGCGTCGGGTCCGTCGAGGGGGGAGAAGTCGGCCACATCGAGGTTGCCAATATCACCCATATCGGCAATGTCGAGGAAGTTTGCAAAGTCAATGTCTTGCATGTCTTGCAGGTCCATGTGCGTCGGCTGCGGCCATGGCTGCGCCTGCTCGGTGTGATTCATTCCAGACGCTGGGTGGTGATGGGAAAGACTGAATGTCGTCGTTGTTGCCGCAGGTGGCTCCGATAAACCCCTACGAGATTTTGCAAGGCGCGACTTTGAACTTGTAATACGAGAGTGCTCGCTTGTCCTGACGCGAAGCAAATTCGGTGACCGAGTAGGGCGCCGAGTGCAAAAAATGTCTCTTGTTCTAATGAGATGTGGTGCGACGGCTGACGGTTTCCCTGAGAGGGCCTCGTTGAGACTCGAAAGTGGGCCGGACGACGGCTGCGCTAAAGTGGGGGCGATGGTTGCTTGCGGGCGGCGGGCGCAGACTATAAACTATGGGACAGAGAGGAATTTTGTAAAGACTCGAGACTTGTTCTGCCTTGAAGATGCTGTGCACTTTGGTCCATTGCAATCAGGCCAGAAATATCTTGAAACTTCCCTCTATGTACGTCCCACGTATGGCATCCAACTGACCGAAAACATGTAGAACGATGGTTCCCAGGACAGATGGGAACCCGCCGCCGAGGGACCCTGTTTGATACAGTTTGGTGCAGTTTGGAGAATTTGGAGGGGGGCGTCTGTGCATGGAATCCACAGGCTCGGAAGCGATGATTTAGCCCGTCCCGCCTGTATTGGATCATCTCCATAGACAACCTCTCCGAATGACCTGTCAGTCCCACCTGTGTGCATGGAAGACCTCTGCGCATTTTCCAGCTTTTCCGTCCCATGCATCGAACGCGATCCTACGCAGCCTTCAGAGTGTGTGGCGTCCTATGGTGGCATGGTCCTGATGACCCGCCACAGCCATCGTAGATCTCCCAGAGTGCTTGTTGCCTCTCGTATTTTTGGTGCCTCGCCTATCCTCACACCGCGCCTTATACCAGTCTAATGTGTAAAAACATTTCGATTCACGGGCAAATTATTATCTCGCGAATCGGCTTATATCGGCGAGCCTCGGCGCCCGGATGTCACTGGAATGTCACCTTCAGCCTTTGGCTGTCGCTATGCACGGGCTGGATCCGGTTAATGTTCGACAAAGTCCCAGAGTTCCGGTATCAGACACAAAAGATTCTTGGAGAGCGCCAAAGTTGCTTGTTACTATACTCGTTCGGAGTATACTGCAACAACTCAACGTATACAAGTAGTCCTCTAGGGGTCCAACTCTGATCGTTACGAACCACTCTCTACCCTTCATCATCAGGGTCGTGGCTCAACGTATGCTGATTAAACTGTACACACCATTCGGCGAGCAGCCATCTCACAATAGCTGTTGTCCATGCGCTTTTGTAGCGAAATTTCATGTGCCTGGTACCAGCTTCTTTTGATGCCCTATCTTGCAAGCTGCATCACTGTTCTGGCCGACCCACCTTGGTGTCCTAAATCCCAACTGTTCGGCGCCATGACTACAAGCAAATTCGGGCCTGATCTGTCTAGCTCTTATCCACAACGGAGTCGGCACCGTCGAGATTGCTTCGGTGTTTGAGCATGTCACCTTCGGCAGAGAAAACGACACTGATACAACGAGACTAACATTATTGTCTAGGCCCTACGGACAGTGTCATGGTTTCTGACAATGACAACCCGTCTATGTTGTGACGTTGTCCTATTCGCTGCGAAATAGCTTGAGCGCGCGTAGACCAACAAGTTCAAAGCACTTGGATGGCCAGGAAAGATATCTCGCATGCATATCACTACTTTGATAGTGACGATAGGGCAGATGTTTGCGTATGCATTCAGATACCCATGATGCCGAATGTCAGCGTCAGAGACCTCGATGCTTATAGGGATTCCAGCAGGTTGCCTGTGATAAGGAGCCGAAGAACTACTCCCACGGCCGATGTCACTGCCAATCAGATACGACATACAATCTAGGACTTTCCAGCTCCAAGTCATGACCTTCCTTCGGAACCAGACAACCTCCGGACGATCATGAACTTACGGATGTCATCAAAAAGCGTACTGGCCATCCCCAGATACTCAAGAGTGAAAGTCAAGCATGAGCAAGGAAAGTGATCTCGTGCGCAGGAGTCAAGTGTGGGTCTCAAGTGGTGACACGCCCTACAAGTAGAGCATCGACGATTTGAGGACCAATTTCAGGTCCCGCGCACTGAAACACTTCTGGGGCTCTGACTCCGTATGTTAATGCTTAAGTTATGCTTGACTCTGCAGACAACACTCACGGACAATCCGGCTTGAATCCTCTTCCTGGTCAGGCAACAACGTGCTTTCATATCAAGAAAGCAGCTCTCCATGTTTTATATCACCAGGCATGATAAGACTTCAGTCTGCGAAAGGCACACAAGAGAACCTTCTATGATCGCCGTGGAGTTCGCGCCCATACATATTGATGGAAGTGCCATACGGTCGGTATCCGTATACTGCTCCTAAAAGCCATGTGCAATAGACAACGGCACGGCACTTGATAGTATGTTTCACTGGCTTGCATACATACACTTTCGCGTCCTAAGCATTCCAGCCTTGTGGGATTCGGCTTCGAAGTTTGAGCATATTAACGTCCTTGGTAGTCTGCAGGTTATATTGGCTAGCAAGCAGATCCGCTTGACTAGGGTTTGCTGTCAAAGATAGAGAAAATAAGGGATTTGTTATTCTCACAATGGCATAGGGCTATATGTAAGTTGTTGAGATGCACAATACCTGAATGTAATCGTGAATACATTATACTACCTTCATCCCAACATACCCTCCTCTCCGAAACCCATTTACTAGTCTTTCCTTCGCTCGAATGCCAATGGTCTAGGACTTTCCTCCATCGTATCTGTGATATATACACGTATCGTCCACCTTACCCAACATGCAGCCGCCAGATTACAACGTCTTTGGCCACAGAAAGGCAAAATACCTCGTATGACACTGGCAAACACGGCCGCCTCGAGCGCAACACGCAATATAGTCTCGCTGCAATCCTTGGGATCGAAATATGCTCGCGCAAAGATCTGCGCAGATATGTCAGGAATCCGTGGACACACTCAAGGAAGCCACTCATTGCTGCCGCCGCTGTATCCTCAGTGCCAGGAACACCTTGTAAGGCGCGTCTGTCTCGACAAATGGTACATCGCTAACGTCGTCTTGTTCTGGTCAGGGCCTTGGGCGTTGGCGACTCGCTCAGAGCAGTGATTGCGTGTGTTCTGTTTTGCTCAATGCTTTCGGCCACACACTGATCCGCATACTTGATATCTTTATATTCATTAGGACCCTTCAATCACACTCTAATGAGATCGATCCATTCCTCGATGGCCATCAGCAGTATCATCAACTATGTTAAACGGATGTGGTGGTTGTGTGACAACAAGCCTTTCTCATGAATCTTGTGATTTGCAGCGCATTTTGTGTTCGATACATTTTTCTTTCTTGTAGCGAGGAGAACGCCGCTGACAATGCTTTGTAGGGTTTGGAGGAAGGGAAAACAGAAGATCAAAGACCGAGATTGGAAAAACAATCCGTAAGAACATTATACTACAAGTGCCTCCCAGGAGCGTACAGCCAGTCTACCATGCTGTCGCGTCTTACTCGGGGTGTGAAAAGAGAAAAGGAAAAAAGGGGAACGAAGATTAAGTTGAAACAAGAAACCCGCCACTTCTCCGCCGAAAAACGCCAGTGCTGATAACCCGGTATGATCAAGTCTCTTGTAAAAGGAAAAAAAGGCATGCTGCTTCTACATGATGATGCAGCATCCGCCGGATTGTTGAGGGGCGTAGGGGTCGTCGCGCTTGTCGATCTAGATGGAGCAGTCAGAAATGGCAGGCGTTGAAGGGTGTCTCGAGGGTACTCACAGTGCCCCAGCGGCTGGGAACCATGAAGTCCTTGGGCTCCTTGTCGGTGAACGCGATCAGGCTGAGAATCGAGCGTCAGCATGTGTGCCAATGCGATGGCTGGTCTGGGCAAAACTCACTCCATGGAAGCCTCGGAAACAGGGATTCTTCTGCGGTTTAGGTCCTCTTGCAGTCTCTGGTTGAGCTCATTGAGACGGCGCAGCTTCAATTCGGCCATGCTCTGCTTCTTGCTTCTGCCGGTGTCGTTGTTACGGATCTCGTACGGCTGAGACATTGTGAGGGAGATGGGCGCGGATTGGAGCGACTAGTGGATTGACGAGGGTCGCGGCAGATATAAGGGCAAGCGCAGCGGCAGGGAGACTGGACTCGTGTCTGGCGACAGTCGTGGGCACTGTCATAAGCGGTCAGCTTGACGAAAAGTGAGAGAAGCACGAGAGGGTCGCACGGTGGATGGACGAGGCGTGGGAGCCAATGGAGCGGGCTGTTGAGAGGAGGTCGAGGCCGTCGCGCGCGTGTTGTTCTCGTGGGCGGGAGACGAATGCAGACGAATGGGGTAATGAGCGACGCAGTGAAGGGAAGACGACTGAGAGAAACGACGTTACACGGCGGCGAGGATGCAGGAAGCGTCGTCTTCTTGAGGATGGAAAGCGCTGGTCGTCCGTGTCGGCCGCTGCCCTCTGCTCTCCTCAAATTGGCCTTGCCGATCGGGCATAGTCGTTGCTTGGCACTGCCCATTGAACGGTTTGGTCTATCTATCCACTACTGTCTTTACTGACCGCCTGGCCCATCACACGTTGCGTGCGACGCGAGCCATGCAAAGAACTGTCAGATCCAGCCTCTGAGACAGGCACAGCGACTATTTACAGCTCCTTGTCCCTGAGCCAGGTCATCCCTAGGAACCAGCAGAGTCCAACCTCGACCCCAGAAAGTCAGGGGCACGCCGAGTTGCGCCGCTTGATCTCGGCCGCTGGGCCATGAACTTCAATACTGCCATGAGGACATGGCTTGTCAACTTGTGCCAAAGATCTCATATGTTGTACTCCCGAAACCATCATACTTGATCGCAGATGTGTGCGACAGCCGCATTAGAATTTCCATCATGATTTTGCGGCAGCCTTTCCCTCAAATGCTGTTGCCGGCTTGTGATTAGTTCGCCACAAAAGAGCGATCCAGTGGCTGTACACACCTGCGAGTGTGTGTGAATCAGTGAATGATCATTCTTGCGACAGATCGAATGTCGATGTCACGAGCAGAAAGACGTGTACAGAGTCCAAAAAGGCAGTACAAGTGGACGAACTCTTGGCGCGATTGCGTCGTGTAGCCAATCACAAGCGAGCGCACGTCGCAGCGACGCTGGGAAAAATCGAACATCTTGACGGCGTCTCTTGGTCAACGACAGGAAGGTCGCCATATCTTCAAGATGCCTCCTCCGCCTCATACCAAGCCCGAGAACGTGCTCAAGGTAAGTTCTGCTCGCCTTTGGCAGCCATCGCTACGCCTGAATACTAACGCTCTCGCGACAACAGAGAGCCCAAGAGCTCATCGCAGTCAACCAGAAGCAGTCGGCTCTGACCATCCTCCACGAGCATGTCACCTCCAAGCGCACCCGCAACAGCACCATCGCCTCGCTCGAGCCTGTCGTCCTCCTGTTTGTCGAACTTTGTGTTGAGTTGAGAAAGGGCAAGGCTGCCAAGGACGGTCTCTACAACTACAAGAACACTTCGCAGAACACCAATGTCGCCACCATCGAGGTATACTCGCACAACCTGGCTGCTCCGCCTGCGCCTCCGCTGACACACGTCTAGCTCGTCTTCAAGCGTTTCATCGAACTCGCCGAGTCAAAGGTTTCCGAAGCCCAGGCCAAGGCCGATGAGGTCTCTTCGGCCGCAGAGACGTCTGCCGACCTGGCCAACGTCGGTGATCTCGAGGCCAGCGAGACACCCGAGTCAATTCTTCTGTCGACCGTTTCCGGCGAGCAGGCACGCGACAGAACCGACCGTGCCATCGTCACTCCCTGGCTCAAATTCTTGTGGGAGACTTACCGCACCGTTCTGGACATTTTCAAGAACAACGCCAGACTTGAGGTCATGTACCAGACTGTCACCCTCCAGGCCTTCCAGTTCTGTCTCCGCTACGCTCGCAAGACCGAGTTCCGCAGACTGTGCGAGTTGCTCCGTAACCATCTCCAAAATGCCGCCAAGTACTCTTCCCAGATGCACGCCATCAACCTCAGCGACCCCGACACCCTTCAGCGCCATCTCGATACCCGCTTCCAGCAGTTGAACGTCGCCGTCGAGCTCGAGCTTTGGCAGGAGGCCTTCAAGTCCGTCGAAGACACCCACACCCTTCTCTCCTTGAGCAAGCGCCCTGCAAAGAACGTCATGATGGCCAACTACTTCGAGAAGCTCGCCCGTATCTTCCTTGTCAGCGAGAACTACCTTTTCCACGCCGCTGCCTGGAGCCGTTACTGCAACCTCTTGCGCCAGTCGGCCGCCATCATGTCCGCTGGCCAGGGCCAGAAGAAGGACAACCCTTCCAACATTGGCGATGCTGACCTCACCAAGGCTGCCTCCTTTGTCATCTTGTCTGCTCTTGCTATCCCCGTCATCAGCACTTCTCGTTCGCGCGGTGCCCTGGTTGATGTTGATGAGGCCAAGAAGAACAAGAACACCCGTCTTACTAACCTCCTCGGCATGTCGGCACCCCCCACCCGTGCCATTCTGTTCAAGGATGCCATTAACAAGGGTCTTCTTAAGCGTGCCTCTCCCGAGATCCGTGAGCTCTACAACATTCTCGAGGTCGACTTCCACCCCCTGTCCATCTGCAAGAGAATCTCTCCCATCCTTACCAAGATTGCTGCCGACCCTGAGATGAAGAAGTACGTCCTGCCTCTTCAGCAGGTCATTCTTACCCGTCTGTTCCAGCAGCTGTCCCAGGTCTACGAGACCGTCGAACTCAAGTTTGTCCTTAACCTTGCTCAGTTCCCCGAGGAGTTCCAGATGAGCCCTGCTGCCATTGAGAAGTTCATCATGAACGGTTGCAAGAAGGGTGACTTGGCTATCCGTATTGACCACGCTACTGGTGTCTTGACTTTCGACTCTGACGTCTTCTCATCTGCCCGTGCTCTCCACCCTGGTAGCGGTGCCGGCTCTGCTGGTTCCGAGGTTGTCCAGCGCCTCCAAAGCACTCCTGCCGAGATTGTCCGTTCTCAGCTTACTCGCCTGTCCAAGGCCCTCTTTATCGCATGCCAATACGTCGACCCTACCTTCAACGAGGACCGCCAGAAGGCCAAGCTTGCCGCCCTCAAGCGTGCTGAGGCTGGTGCCGACAAGGAGCACCTCGACACCATTGCTCGTTCAGAGGTCATTCAGAAGATGAAGGAGTCCGCTGCCAACGCTTTGGCTGCTAAGGAGCGCGAGGAGGCACAGAAGAAGAGACAGCGTCAGCAAGAATTGCAAGCTGCTGAAGTCCAACGCCTGGCTGATGAACAGCGCGAGCGTGAGGCTCGTCGTATTAGACAGGAGCAGGAGAAGGTCCAAAGAGAGGAGATGGAGCGCCAGCTCAAGGAACTCAAGCAGGGTGTCAAGGGTGTTGATATCGATAGCTTCGACATCAACGATCTCGACACTGGCCGTATTCGCCAGATCAAGCTCCAGGCTCTCGAGAAGGAGAAGAACGAGATGAGCGAGAAGCTGAGATTCACCGCCAAGAGAATCGACCATCTCGAGCGTGCCTACAGAAAGGAGGAGCTCAAGCACCTCAGCGCCGACTACAACACCCAGCGCGAGCGTGACTTGGCTGCTTACGAGAAGACCAAGTCCGAGACTCTTAGGGATGCCGAGGAGAAGCACAAGGAGGCCGTTGCCCTCAAGCACCGCCTCAGCCGTCTGGTGCCTGCCTACGAGAAGTTCAAGCGTAACGTCACCGAGCAGCGCCACGCCGAGTTCGAAAAGCGCCGCAAGGTCGCAGAGCGCGAGCTCAACCAAAAGATGGAGCAGCGCCGCCGCGAAGTTAAGGAGCGTATGGCACGCGAGAAGCAAGAGGCCGAGGAGGCCGAGGCCAGAGCCCGCGAGCAAGAGGAGAGAGAGGCCAGAGAGGCCGAAGAGAAGGAGCGCGCCGATGCCGAGAAGCGCGAGAGAATGGAGAGAGAGAAGCAGGAGAGAATCAAGTCGAGAGAGTACGTTCCTACCGAATCCGTACGAAGCACAATCACAACAGCATTGCTAACAGATCACCACAGGGAAGCCGCTGCCGCTGCCGAGAAGCAACGCCAGCGCGAAGAGGAAGCCGAGCGTCGTCGTGCCGAGCGCAAGCAAGCACCTCCCGCTGCCGCCGCCGGTCCCGACCGCTGGTCAAGATCCAACGCACCCGCACCCGCCGAGCCCGTCGCCGCCTCAGCCGGCGGTCCTCCCCGTCTCGCCCTTGCCGGCAACAAGCCCACATGGCGTGAGCGTGAAGCCGCAAAGGCCGCCCAAGGTGGCGCCTCGCCCGCCCCCGAGGCCACCCGCCCCGCCGCACCGCCCGCCGACGAGCGTGTCCAGACTTCCGAGGCCGCTCTGCCCAAGAAGTCCGCCTACGTCCCCGTCCACTTGCGCGGATCAGCCGGTGCCGCACCCTCCTCCGACTCTGCCCCTCCCGCTGCCGCACCTCGCGAGCGCTGGACTCCCAGAACCCCCCGCGGTGATGGCGAAACCCCTCCTCCCGCCTCTGGTGGCAGATACGAGCCTCCATCTTCGCGTGGCGGTTCTGCCGCCGGCGGTGCCTACAGACGCGGTGGCTTCGGCAACAGATCTTAGAAGAGGTTTGTTTTTTCTGACGAAATGAATCGATGGTGGATGTAGCAGTAGTGGGGAGTCTGATGTTTTTGCAACGATCTTTTCTTTTTTTGGAGCACACAAAAATGGGAAAGGATGATCGATGAGAGGAGGTTCCTTACAACATAGTCTGAGAGAAAAAGCATGCATTCTTTTTTCTTAACCCTTTCATTCCTACGACTCTCCGTTTCCTTCACTTCAGTTTGTGTTCACATTGTCTTTTGCCTTGATGTTGTGTACGTAGGTCGGAATCTGACATTTCTTGTTCATTGCACAGTTCTCAAAGATCAACATGTTTACTTTGTGGTATCGAGCAACAGCTAATAATAACATCTTGTCCTTGCGTGACTTTCCTCTTGTGCTTTGTGAATAGATCAAGACACGACTTCAGCTTCCTTCCCTGTTCCGTCAGCTGCTCTATGCGGCCTGGTATTTTCGAAGCTATTGTAACCACGTCAGTTCCTGCTCCAATCGTATTACAACACTTTTGGCAACTTACATCCATAGTCAGGGTTCTACTGCTGTTCACAGTCTGATCCCTCATGACACCAACAAGCGTTTCGCTGTTCTGGAAAAGTCCAGTCTATTACAAATGTCAGTAAAGCACTTAAGCATCAGATGCCTCGTGATTCGTACCTTGAGAGAAATGACAACAAACTGCATGCCAGGGCCTGCATGTTCCTTGACATAGTTGGCCAGACGCGCGGTGTTGGCATTGTCGAGAGCAGCATCAACCTCGTCGAGGACAAAGAACGGCGAAGGGGCATACGTGTGGATGGCGAAGAGCAATGCCAGTGCCGCCATGGTCTTCTCGCCACCAGACAAATGCTCCATATCACGGAAACGCTTGAGCGGGGGCATAGCGTGATATTTGATACCACTGAGATATGGCTCGTCAGTGTCTTCCAGATCGAGGTATGCTTGACCTCCAAGAGGGAAACTGGCAGTGCGTGTGAGTTCTTTGTAGACTTGATCAATCTGACCAGAGATGTGATCATAAGCCTTGGTAAAGAGGTCGGATCGCAGATCTCTGATGTCGTCGAATTGGTCCTTGGCTTCTTTGGCGGCCTTGCGACTTGCTTCGAATTCATCATCAGTAGACTTGAGACGTGCTTCGACGCCTTCCAAGCGCTCAATAGCTCTCATGTTTGGCGCCATCTTTTCAAGCTCGGCTTGTATATTCGAGACGCTTTCTTGCAGGTTTGCCTCACATTGCTCTGAATCATCCTCCTTCAAGTCATCATCAAGGTCTGAGAAGTCAACATCGATACCGTAGTCATTGACTCCAGGCACACGTTGGGATCCTTCCTCCTCGTCGACGTCCATGGCATCTTCTTCCGCAGCCATGCCACCGTCAAGGGGAAGAGACTCCAGCTTCCTGCTCTGTGAGGTGAGCGGAACATTGATTTCCTCGATTCTGCATCTGCGAAGCAAGGAGTAACGATCTGAGTTCGATTTTTGCACTGCCTCTTGTAGAGTGGTGATGTCTTTGTTCGTGCCTTCGATCGACTTTGACCGCTTTGCGACTTCGCGTCGGTGTTCAGCAACCTTGTCGGATTTCTCGTCGTACTTCGTCCTGCGTGTGATCAGCTGCTCGTTCATCTGCTCAACCTCGGCATTGAGTTCGTCTAGCTCGTTGTTGAGAGTATCGCGTTCGGACTCGAGGTTCGCAATGTTGGCTTGAGCTTCTTTTACATCGCTTTGCAACTTGGCAATGCGGTCTTTCGTTGTCTGCAGACGTTGTGTCTCGAAGGCAAGCTGGTTCTCCAATCTGCTGCGTTGTGTGGTAAATTCGAGCTTCTTTTGCGCAGCCTCTTGCTGGGCACTACCCTGCTGAGCTTCGTATGCGCGAATGTCGCTGTATCCCAGACGTTGGCAGAAAGCAGCAAAGACTTCATCCTCGACAGTCGCAACTGATGATGAGTAAGACTCGAGCTGACTACGCAGAGTGGTGACACCATGAGCCTGCTCCTCATACTTTGGCCTGGTCTCCTCCAGCTGACGTCTTGCAAAGTTGAGCTCACGACGTTTGCTCTCAATGTTTGATTCGAGTGCCTTGAGCTCTTCGTCGGCAAAGGCGCGACGTGACTCGAGCCCTGCAAGTTCACCCTGAAGGGCTTCTTCTTCTGCTTGCCGGCGATGACCCTTTGGCAGAGCACTCAAATCAGCGAGCAGCTTGTCCTTCAGACGACGTAGATTTTCGACTTCTGAATCCTCCCACTTTCGTGCATTTCGTTGGTCGTTCGAGCCATTTCCACCAGTCATGAGGCCACCTTTGTGGATAATGGTTCCGTCGAGTGTGACTGCCTTCGCTTCGACACGTCTGTCGTAGCAGAGATATCTAGCAATCTGCAGATCGTCGCATACTATGCTATTTCCGCAAGCGAAAGAAATGGCGCGCTCAACAGCATTCTCATAGTCGATCGTGTCAATGGCGAGACGCATGCCCCTATGCATGCCCTTCAGATTCGCGTCTGGTGCTTTGTGCATGATGGTGTCGAGAGGGATGAAAGTAGCCTGCCCAGCACGTTGATCGCGAAGGTATTGGATACACTCCTTTGCCACTTTCTCTGTGTCCACTACAATGGAGTCGTTATGGCGACCAAGGACAGTGCTGACAGCAACGTTGTACTTCTTCTGTTTCGGCTTGCATAGCGACCACAGCTGACCTCGGACACCAGGAAAGATTCTCTTCATAGCAGCAACAGTTTCGCGAGCTCTTGTTTCCTTCTCGGACTCCCGCTGAGACACGGATGCATCGTTGAGTTTGCGTAGCACTTCCTGCAGTTTCTCCTCGAGCTCGGTGTGTTTTTGAGCAGACTTCAATCTCTCTGATGTCATGGTATTGAATTCTTTCTTCTTGCCGTCCGCTTCGTTGTTGATGGAACGAACGGTCGAGGTCAGTTCATCACGCCTTGATCGCAGGGAAGAAACTTCGCTATCAAGCTTGGAAATGTGATTCTCTGTGGAATCGACCTTGCTCTTCAAACTCTCGACTGTCTCTTCGTCAGTCTTCAGTTGGCGTGTGATGTTGTCGACCTTGATTTGGTCGGCTGCAGTTCTCTTGTTGACATCTCCTCTCAAACGGTTGTACTCTTGGAGATCGCCTTCGCTGAGTTCGCGGCCTGCTTGTTGTTGTGCAGCCGACCATTCTTGCTCCCATCGACTCTGAGCTCTTTGAACAACATCAAGGTCCTTTTTCAGCTGGTCGGCATTGCGTGACTGGGCGTCGCGCTCTTTTGAGATTTCAGTGATGCGTTTGCGCGATGCCTCGAGCTTCTTGTTGGAAAGGGAGATTTTCTCGTTGATAGGCAAGAGATCATTTTCCTTCTCTTCGACAGCCTTTTCCTTGTTCTTGATGTTTCGTTCAAGCTTGTGGACCTCACGGCCGGCTCTAGCCTGTTCCTGTTGTGCTTCGGCAAGTCTAGCCTCGAAAGCCTCGACATTTCTCCGATGTTCCTTCAATTCGTCCTGGTGCTTTTGAATCTCAGCACTGGATGATTCGACCATTTGTTGGAAGTGGAACAGCTTCCATAGGACATGAGTGACAACAGCTTGATCTTTCTCGTCGACTTTGCGATTGTAGCTGTCGACTTCGCGCTTTTGTTCCTGATATTGTTTGATCTCTGAATTAATGCCTCTGCGTTGGTTTAGTCTGAAAGCTTGGTCTTCAGCAGCCTTCTCGGCTTCAACCTTGAGACGGTCGTAGTCGGCCTTGTACTCAAGACTGCCGCTGATCTGCTCAATCAATCTGGTGAGATCCTTGGAACTTTGTGAAGCGATGGCCTCGACATCACCCTGGAAGACAAGGAAGTTGCGAGCTTTGATCAGAATATTCTCAGCCTCGAGAGCTTCGTTGTACTGCTTTGCGGATACGGGTCTGTTGTTGATGCGGTATTCGGATTGGCCAGTAGAAGTGATGGAGCGTTTCCAGGCTTGTTCATCTCCAGCGTCATCCTCGTAGACAGCCATGACCCAAGCGTTTGTGGGATCGGCGCGTTGGGTGCTCGTCTGAGTGTCTTGATCCTCTTCTTGTGCGCCAGACTCGGCCTCGGGCTCTTGGGCCTCAGCCTCGGGTACCTCAGTAGCAGTTCCGTCGGCATTGATGCGAGAAGTCTTCAGAACGCGGCCGCGGTAGACCAAGTCGCGTAGATGGGTCGAGCGAAGATGAGAAGATTTGATTCCGAGGACGAAGGAGATGGCGTCCATGGAGTTGGACTTGCCTGAGCCATTGGGACCGATAATCGAGGTAAAGTAGGAATCGCCGAAGAGCAGAACATGGTGGCCCTTGTAGGACTTGAAGTCTGCGCAACTGTTAGTGGACTCAGATGTGGTATGTTCAGAAGACAGAGATCGCACTGAACAGCTCGAGCCGTATTAGTTTGCCCATGATGACGGCGCCCGATGGTGTGCTGGTGTGCAAAGTACGAGCAGGTGCACAGAAGGGCTGATCAAGTCGGACGACGCGTTGATGGAGGCAGGCGCGTCAAACGCGAAACTGCCGCCAAGACCGACAATGAGCGATCGGCGAGCGGTGGACACGGGCCAATGACATCGTGGTTAGAGTGCATGGTCGAGAAAGTACCTGAGGTCTTGTATTCAAGTCGCTCCTGCATTATTGCATTCCACCTGCAACTAAACACACACGTGAAAGCTGCAATGTCTGGTTAAACATCCAGCTGTTTCCTCGTTCCTACCCTCGACAACCTCCCCTACCATACACCTATCGAAGTACATCTCTCCTTTCTCCCCTCTGGCCCTTCACCGCCATGTCGCAGCCTGTCGACACACTCAAGCCCAAGTCTGAGCCTCCTGGTGCTGCTGGAGCTTCCGGCCAGACTTCTGCCCCTGATGCCGACTATCTTTCGGCTGTTGATGCCCAACAATACGCAGGCATGACATCTCAGCCCACGTCGCCGGGCTACCCCTACAGCGTCTTGTCGCGAACCACGTCGAATGGGAGCTACAGCGAGCCCGACGATGAAGGCTTTCCTCCCCTCGACCGCCTTACCATGTTCGACATCATCGAGAACCTTGCCCTTCCCCAGAGACTAGAACGGTTCCAGCATTCCATCACTGCCCAGAAAGACAAGGTTCGCCGACAGCAGCAGAAGCTTAGGATGTCAAGCATCACGGCAAAAGACAAGATGGTCGAGGAGTGGAGGCGCCGCGTCCCAACGCCCGACGAGCAGCTGGAAAAGTACAAGAGACGCATGCGTGACAATGTTGACCGTCTCGGCAAGAAGTGGAACGACGCCAAAGCTGTCACGCTGCGCGAGAAGATCTCCTTCATCACCGGTGTGCTCAACATCTTCATCTCTGGCTACCTCATCGGCGCCTATCCCGAGTACTTCCACATCTGGTACACCGCCCAGCTGGCCTACTTCATGCCTATCCGCTACTACAAGTACCACAAGATTGGCTACCACTACTTCCTTGCAGACTTGTGCTACTTTGTCAACCTTCTCATGCTTCTGACCATGTGGTTCTTCCCCAACAGCAAAAGATTGTTCATCAGCACCTATTGCCTAGCCATGGGCAACAATGCAGTCGCCATTGCTATGTGGAGAAACTCGCTGGTCTTCCATTCTTTGGACAAGGTCACAAGGTCAGTCATTTCCTGTACATCATCTACCCCTACTGTTTGTTAACGTCCCTAGTCTGTTCATCCATATCATGCCATGTGCGACACTGCACTGTCTTGTCCATCTCATTCCCTTGGAGCTGCAAAAGGAGAAGTTCCCCGCCATCTACAGCATCAAACACTCCCCTCCATCTTCTCCGGAGCACTACACTCTTGGCGGCATGATCGTGTGGGCCACTGTTCCTTACGCCTGTTGGCAGTTGAGCTACCACTTCATGATTACTGTCAGAAGAAAGGACAAGATTGCTGCTGGTATGTCTTCTTGGCACATCGCGAATCTGATACACTGCTAACTTGTTCATAGGACGTCCAACATCTTTCACTTGGCTCCGCAAGTCTTACGCAAAGAACTTCCTCGGCAAATTTGTGCTTTCGTTACCTGAGGTTCTGCAAGGGCCAGCCTTCATGTTGATCCAGTATATTTATGCACTCATCACCATGGTACCATGTCCACTGTGGTTCTGGTACCGCTGGGCCAGTGCAGCCTTCCTCATGATTGTTTTCACTTGGGCAACGTATAACGGCGCCACATTCTACATTGATGTGTTCGGCCGCCGTATGGAGAAAGAGTTTGAAGCCCTCAAGAAGGAAGTCGCAAAGTGGCAAGCTACCCCTGAAGGCAAGCCTATTCTGGATGAGTCAGATCCCGCTCTGAAAGCAGTCAAGGACATGTCTCTGGACTCCCAAGAGCCTACTCAACACCACTCGGAAAACGTCCAGGGCGTTGAACCTAAACAGAGCGTGTCGACCTCGATCGAACAAGCTACCGGCACTGAAGGGGTCCGACAAAGATGATTTTGGTTATTCCCATACCTGGCTGTGAGTTATATGTGGTAACAGATCCCCAGGCGTTTAGAGTTGGATACCCCTGCTTTTGATAGACTGTCATTCTGAAGCAATACATTGTGGCGATAGACTTGCGGGCCTTTTTACTTCTGACGAATTAATGACCATCCGACTGCCATGCATAATGTCCATTCTCCGATCAGCAATGATAATCTCAGTCTGTCAGCAACATAGCTCAATCAACACTCTTTTTAATGTTTCTACGGGCAAGGCCGAGTGCTTCAGGGAGTTGAGAAGATGAACTAAGAGGACCGCTATAAACACTTTCCATGCTTTCCCCACTATCAATCGAGTGAGAGCCTTTTGAAATAACACAGAGCCCTCCCCAAGTCCATCCCAGCCATGTCCTCTTTGTTCCATGCGCCATCATTTTTCTGCCATCTGAACGTGTCGTCCTCGCTATGTTATGATGTAAAACCGTTTCAGTGTGCGTCCGCGAGGTCCCTCAAAATCGGCACTCTAGGCCTCTTCCTCCGCCAAACTCAAAAACTGATTCTTGCCGCTGTTTCCGTTGTGTGAGCTTTTGGGGCCTTTCTAAGACTCGCCAGCAAAGCTTGCACCACGGCCTCTGGGTGCGTAGCCGCCCCTGGGAGCGAAACCGCCGCGCTGACCGCCACGACCAAATCCTCTGCCGCGGCCACGACCACGGTATCCACCACGGAATCCATTGTCCACGTTGGCCTGTCCGAAAGTTTCGAAATTCTTCTTGCGCTCTTCGGTTCTGAACTCCATGCCTCCCATACGTCTTCCATCCTCCTGAGCGGCCTGTCTGTCCTTGAGTTCGGATGAAATGTTGTCAAAGAACGAGCTCGACTTGTTGTAGGTGGCGCCAGGAATGACGACCTCGCGCTCGGCTTGAGGAGCCTCATAGCCATTGGATACATCTTCGTGAGCAAGCTTGGGCTCATCAGTGGTGGGTGTGCCCAGAGGTGAGCCAGATGCGATTGCCTCCTTCACCAGATCCTGCTTGTTGAACTTGGCGTTGCTGGTCTCGAAATCGAAATCTGTCGTAGGTACTTCGACCGGTTTGGCGAGATCACGGTTGCTGGGACGTCTGCCTCCGCGGCCGCCACGGTTTCCAGCAGGGTATCCACCAGCATTGGGCTGGCGTGGGTGTCTCGTTCTATCATCAGTGCGCATATCACCGACACGCTTTGCCAAATTATCGACACTGGAGTCAACAGGAGTAGTGGCCGAGATGGGGAGCTTGGCCATGGCGGCAGCGACGGCGGCGGCGGCAGTTTGTGTAGCACTCTGTTGCTGCTGGGCCAAGTTTGATGGGGCATTTCCAGGCTTAGCGTGGAGGGGAACAAGAGGGACGGCTACACGGGTGTTCTTAGGACCAGTTGGGGGCTTTTGCGATTGAGCAGGGGCAGTAGCCGCAGCAACATCGGGCTTTGAATCGACTGGTGGAGGAGGAGCGGAAGCCTCGAAAGAAGGTTCCTGGTCTGCGGGCTTTTGGTCAGGGACCTGAGGAGGGAAGGCGGCGGTGTCCTTGGCGGACTCGGTCTGCTTCTCTGAGGGAGCAGGAGATTCATGAGCGTCAGGGGCTCTCTGCTGTTGAGATTGAGGCTGTTGCTGCTGGTGCTGTTGTTGCTGGCCAGGACGACCAATAGGTTGCTGAGAAGGGAAGTGTCCGGGCGGACCCTGGGGAAAGCCTTGTCCCGGAGGAGGGAACCAGCCTGGGGGAGGAGGTCCGTAGAACTGGGGAGGCGCGTTGGGGAAGCCGTGAGGACCAGCAGGCGGGCCGAAGCGGGAGTTGGCCTGGGGCGGAGGAGGATAGCCGTATGGCGGGAAAGGCGGAGGTTGTTGGGGGCCCTGAGGACCTTGGGGCCCGCGCCACTGCTGCTGTTGTTGCTGCTGATTGGGCTGGGGGAAGGCGCCCTGAGGGCCGGATGGTGGTGCTTGGGGAGCGCCGGGCGCGCCGTGGGGTCTTGCGGCCTGAACAAGTCAAAGTCAGCGTCAACTTTCGAGGAAGCAGATGGAGTCGTGAGGGAGTTGTATGGGCTCAGAAGGAAGGCAACGGAAAGTGTCCACATGGTTTTGCGCTCTCGGAAAATGACAATGGTTTACATCCGGAATGTTTCATCATAGCAAGTGAATGTATCGTGGGGTGGTTGCGTGCAACTTACACCGAGGATGGCGGGGTCATTGGGCATCTGAGGAGGCTGAGGCTTGTTCTCCTTGGGAGGCTCGACAATGGTCAGGTCCTTGACGTCGCTTCCACGGAAGACAATGTAGTCGTAGATCTGGTCGTTAGGCGGGATCTCGTCGTCCGGGTTGCCGCGACGGCCTTCGGTGCCGAATGACTTGACATTTTCCAGAGCGACTGTCGAGTTCTCCGAGTTGATCTCGTGTAGCGTGCCGACGTATCTGCGCGGCCAACAGTCAGCTTGCTGCGCCAAACGAATTGGCACCTTGGAGACTTTGAATACTCACTTGATGTCGCTCTTGGAGATGAGAGAGATGCGCGATCTGTCCTCAGTGTTAGCTAGCTTGCTACACGACAGGACTCGATTGGGCGTGCGCACCCGATGAATTCGGACATGGCGACGTATGAATGAC
Source organism: Aureobasidium sp. EXF-10728 (assembly GCA_023848605.1). Classification (NCBI taxonomy): domain Eukaryota; kingdom Fungi; phylum Ascomycota; class Dothideomycetes; order Dothideales; family Saccotheciaceae; genus Aureobasidium; species Aureobasidium sp. EXF-10728. Next base: position 20,520 of record SWBG01000058.1, read on the forward strand.
AGCCCGAGCTGTAGAGGCAGGCAGGAAGAAGAAATGCAGGTGGAAGAAGAAGTTGGTGGTCGAGACAGGAGTGGCAGCAACCATCCAAACTGCCATGCACCAACACCCACTCGCTGCTTGCGCACGGTCCTCTCGCGTGCTATCCATCGTCATTCACTAACCCTGTCCCTCCATCACACGAGTCAACAAAGGCGATATGGCACAAGTACAAGCAACAAGTGATGCTACCCTTGTATTTCAGCAGTTGGACAAGTACGATTGGGATCACGACAATGAATTTCAAACCGCTCTTGCCTCAATTTTGAGGTCTGCAAAGACCCCCGAGCAGACCGCTCATCTTACCACACGAGCTCGTTGCTACTATTACACAAGGTGACACATCTTCAAAATCTCTGCTCTCTCTAGACTTGTTCTCATGTCGTGCCAGAAAATTCAAAACACCTGTGAGCTTCGAAGCCTACCAAGACTGGCTCCAATCACAACACCATACTGCCGCTGAACCTCAATCGGTATCGTCAACTGAATCGGCTCATCCGACTTCCATTGGTGATGCACCTCCGCCTGCCTCTTTTGCTGAGATATGTGCACTGATTGCAGAGGGCAAGCCAATACCTGGTATAAAGGATATTCCCGATACCATTCTGGAGGGCCAGGGTACTCGAGCACAAGCCCCTGCACGCAAGAAGCCGTGGGAGAAGGATGCAACTGCAGCACCGACTCCAAGCTGGGCAGCGAGTTGAGAGACTACTTTGTCAAATCGACGATTTAGAAGAAAAGAACTCAAAAATGATTTGATGAGACCACACTGCATTCACCTTTTGTGAACATATATATACCGTGTGTTCATTAATGTTAAGAGATATCTCATACATACATTTACAACAAAGCATCCAGCACTTTGTCTTGCAATCTGTTCAACTGTCCCTTCATGAGTCTGACCGTAAAATCCAGCGCCATGTACTTTTGCTTGTAGTCAATATCAGACTCCTTCATGCTGGCCACCTCCTTGATCATCTCGTGCGCTCTGGTTTCCGCATCGTCTGGATCCACCGCTGCCTGTTCGATCTCGAGTCCGACAGCACAGAATTTCCCACCCACTCCACCAAACCCAGCGGACCAACCGATGTCAAACCTCTCTTTGACTCTGGTTGCATGTTCGTCTGGGCCAATGCGTTCTTCAAGGCCATTATCTCGTATTGCAAACCTATGCACCACAATTTCCTTCTCTTTGCAGGGGGTCGCAGAATCAAATCCGAGTTGTCGTGAAACTCCAAGCCAGCTCGTCGCCGCGATACGAAGAGCGTCGTCTCTCTTATCGTCAGAATCTGCCTTGGGTATGCCGAAACGTTGGAGAATTGCATCGGACAGACGCAGCGCTTCTGGTCCCAACAGCCTGCTCGACCTACCTGAGAAGTTTGCACGGAGGAGGTCGGCAGCGAGAACTCGCTTGAGAGCCTCGTATGCAAGACCCACTTCAGGCTCGGGGTTCTGATTCTGCCGTGTGGCGGGTGTCTGTGAAGCAGGCCGAGTCTGTGGCTCCGGCCAGACAGAGGCTGCAGGCTCGGGGTCCATGGGCATGAGATCTTCTGACGCTTGGTCGAAGTCTTCATTCGTAAGCACTGATGGCGTGGCAGGTTGGATTGGTCCACCAGTGTTTTCGGGCACTTGCAAAGATAGACGACCACGCTCAGGTCGACGTGGTGGGGCATCATCGTCAACTGGTTTGGACATCATGAACACGGGCTTGTGCAGAGGTTTTGTGTAGGCATCGGGACGCAGTAGATGCGATTCAGTATCGTAGGGCATCAAGGATACAGCAGGAGTGCTTCTCGCCGATTTTTCAGCGTTCGGGTCTGCGGGAAATGTGGTGTATGGACCATCCTGAACCGATCGATTACCTGGAGGCCTGCCTCGAGCTCTAGCGTTTGGCGTAGTGGCGCTCGTCCATGCAGAGGACACGGCAGGGCCATGCTTTCTACGTGAGCGGCCACGAGAAGATCCTGGAGTGATAGCCGACATCGGCTCGTCATATGCTGGCAAACTCGGTGCTCTGGGCTCAAGGGCTGACATGGGATGAGGAGTTGTAGCCGTGTCATTGGGCCCTCCAACCTGCCACTGGAGATGTTGCGGCGGTCGGGCAGCTATCGCAGAATGTGGAATTGGTCGCCTTGATGTCTCACTAGTAGGTGTCCACATGTCATTGGCAAAGTTTTCCGCAGGTCTGGCACTTAGTGGGATCGCGGATGCGGTATAAGACGCCTGCGGTTGAGCATAGAGAACCCTACCCTCGTAAGAGAAAGACGTTGTGAGTAGTGGCTTCTTTGGAGGAGCCGGATCTTTCTCGGGCGTCTCGTTTCTCTTTCGACCCCTCTTGGGACGGAAGGAAGGATCCAAGGCTCTGATGGCGAGATCTTCGTCAGCTGGCACACCGTCTCGACCTCTAGAAGGATGAGGGTCGTGAGGTGGAGGTAAGTCCAGGTAGTAGGTATGCTTCTTACCGAGCAGATACTCGAAAAAGGCGTCGACATGCATTGCACGCATCCAGCGCTAGAATGAGTGTGAGTTTGAGTGGAACACTTGGACACGAAGAAAACCACAACACGAACCTTCAGTCTGACAGAGTACTGTTGTACCTTTTGGACGCTACCACCCCTCTCTGCTGACGGAGGCTCCACACCCAGCTCTAGGGCGAGTTGCGTCCATGTTTTGATGTCTTTGCTGTCAAATCTTTGTACAAGTCCCCACAATGTGAAAATACTAAAGTCTTTGCCATCACTGCGAGGTGGTGTCTGGAAGATGCGCCTCAAATCAGAAGTATCAATGTCCAGCGGGAAATACGGATTACAGTACAGGATGAAGGCGACGTATGCGTCGACTATGTTCTCTTCTGACACGTCGCGATGAGGCAGAGCACGTTGAGTAGGCGGTGCAGACGAGCGATGAGGCAGCAATACAACATGTCTTGGGGATGCAGGAGTCGAGTCATGTGGCATGTCGCTCGCAGCAGTACCAGTGAAGAGCGAGTTAGGTGTCGCGTTCGCCGACTCCATATCATAGTCGTGACTTATGCTTCCCTCGTGGGCATTCGACGAGGCTGGAGAGCTGCCAGCGCTCTCCATCATGTCCTCGGATACATCTCTATGCGCCATGTGCGTCTGTCTTTCGCTTCTTCACTTGCTCTCGTCGAGAGAGTGTGTAGCACCTCCAAGCTCGGAAGCTCTGGCTCCAAGAGTTTCGGATACCCGAACGTCGCCGGATGGCCAGGGGCCGAGGAAGGTCTGCGATAGAACAAACGTCGAGACCGAGGATGAGATTGATAGACTTTTGGCTTCCGGTTTCAAGACGTGACGTCCAACTTAGTCGGCTTTTGCTGTGAGCGAGAGGTTCGAATAACGGGTCAATTGACTGATTCTGGCTGACGATCTGGAGAAAAGGGGGAATTGTGAGATATGCAGTCAAAAGTCGTGGTAGCTCCTGATCCTTGTAGCCGTGCCCATAGTTAATAACTAAGCCTCTTGCACGTGCAAGAAAGTCGTGCAGTGATATCTTCCGATGCCTACGATAGCTTTAGCAGATCGCTTACTGGAGCTTCCCATCCAGCTGACTATCAGTGATAGACCTTCATGACAATCCTCCCATCGCCTTGCTTCGGCTCTGGAAGACTTAACAGACTATTGTCACGACTTTTGTCAACAAGACCCTGAGCGGTTGCCGATCTCGTTCGTTCACATGTGGGGAATGCAACCTCGGCTCCTTGATCCTCTCCAAGGTAAAAGCTACACCTGACGCACCTGGATACAATAACTTGATCCAGGCATAAGAGGTTTTCCTTTCTTCCCACCCCTTATCCAACCCTCGAAACATTTGCTGTAGCTCCTGAAACATTCGCAACATCTTTATTTGCCTTTAGAAACCGCAGCTGCCCTTCACCGCGTAATATTTCGAGCTTTTGCTACGCCCTTTGATCATGTCTCAATCCATTTCTGTCAAGGACGAGCTGCAAAAGTCGACAGCTACTGCCCCTCCAGATGCAGTTTCCCAGCAGTCTGACAATGTCGCCCACGCTCTGGCTGGTTCGGGTGGTGGTCTCATCTCCATGGCTCTGACTTACCCTCTGATCACCTTGTCAACACGCGCCCAAGTCGAGTCCAAAAAAGCCGACACCAACGTGCTCCAAGCAGCTCGCAAGATCATTGCACGCGAAGGCGTTCGTGGTTTGTATGCCGGTCTCGAGTCTGCTCTCTTCGGCATCAGCGTCACCAACTTTGTCTACTACTACTGGTACGAATGGACTCGTGCTGCTTTCATCAAGGCTGCAAAGGCCTCCAACCGCCCCAATGCTAGCAAGCTTAGCACACTGGAGAGTATGCTTGCTGGCGCCCTTGCCGGAAGCGCGACTGTGCTCATCACCAACCCCATCTGGGTAGTCAACACTCGCATGACAGCACGCAAGAACGAGAGCGACGAAAGCGCTCTTCCCACCGAAGAAGGCGCAAAGCCCAAGAAGCAGCTTAGTCCCAGCACCATCGGTACCCTTCTATCCATCATCAAGGACGAAGGCTTCATGAGACTGTTCGCAGGTGTTTTGCCAGCTCTTGTGCTAGTCATCAACCCCATCCTCCAATACACCATTTTCGAGCAGTTGAAGCAGTCACTCGAGAAGCGTCGTCGTGTCACCCCCAAAGACAGCTTCTACCTCGGTGCTCTGGGCAAGCTGGCAGCCACCAGCATCACCTACCCATACATCACAGTCAAGTCCAGGGCCCATGTCGCCAGTGGCCAGAAGGAGGGCATGTTCGACAGCTTCTCCAGGATCTTGCGTGAGGAAGGTTGGGCTGGTCTCTACGGTGGTAAGTCGAATGCAATCGTACAAGCATTACATGTTACTAAACTTTCTTTCTCAGGTATTGGCCCCAAGGTCACGCAGAGTGTCATCACTGCAGCTTTCCTGTTCGCATTCAAGGATGCGCTTTACAATGCAACGGTCAAGGCTCGCAGAAGCATTGCTCAGAAGGCTTAGATGGCTCGATGCTAAAAGACATGCTTATTGTACGAGAAACATGAATTGAGCAGAGCACAATGAGCTTAAACTAAGCCGAAATGTATGGAAGAGCACGAAGCAGAGGGGGGAAGCGAGCAGGGCAGGTGTCAGCAAGCATGTATAGTATGATGATGACCACAAACGAGTATCGACGACGAGAACCAGCGCAGCGCAGAACGAGAAAAGAGACCGAAACTTAGAAATCCACAATCATCCATCCCACCCATCTCGCAAGATTTGTATATACCCTTTTTCTAGCCCTTTATCAACAACAATAAGGACAACAAATCTATCTCGTTGCCTCCATCACATCTTCCTGTATATCATCCCAATCCCTCTCGCAGCCCACGATAGCCACAAATGAAGCCTTGCCGACACTCAAACTGACAATGGTAAAAACACCCCTATTGACCAGCGTAGTAGAGTCATTGAGCAATTGCTCGATCGGGCGGTTGGACACTTTTCGCCAGGTGACAAAGGTGCTGGGTGCGTACATGTTGTGCCATATTATATCGACTTTTGGCGAGGCTGTTTGCGTGGTGTCGTGTTCATCGCTACAGACTTTGATGGAGAGTAATGTTTCTTCTGTTCAACGTGTATGGAAATGTGTCACCTTTAGTATTGCCAGGGCTAGATATGATTGACATGGTTCTGGTTTCAATAATGACTTGATGGAGTTGTTGTGGTTGGTAGATTCAAGGAGGATTGCGCCCCGGTTAAAGTGATGGATTTACAGCTCAAGCGTCACCGGAACATATGCTGACTGTTGATATTATATAAAATGAACCGTAAATGCTCAAACTAATATGCGAAAAGCTACAATGCTCAAACAATCTAACATCCAAAAGATCTTCTGGTAGGTCATGTCGATTACTTTCTCTTTCTTGAGGCACCAGCCTTGCTTTGAGCGCCAGAGCTCGAGACTTCAGTCTTTACCGAACTCGCATCCTCTTCAGGTGCAGACTTCAAGGGCTGGGCACCCTTCTTCTCCTCGACTTCCTCATCATCACCACCCTGGCCGAACTCATTGACACGAGTGTGGTCGACCTTGTATGCCCAAGCCTGGTAGAGATAAACGAAAAAGATGACATCGTCGCGTAGCGTTGCCAAACGATGCAGTGTAGGCATCTTGATGGTGAATGCGAACAAGTCGTCGATGAAGGTGTTGAGGAACTTGTAGGTCATTGCCTTTGCGGGCATGTGTGCGACACTCTTCAGGCGGTAGTTGATGTACAAGCTGGGAACCATCATGAGGAAGCCGTATGCGTAGACAGAGCCTACCAAGGTGGCAATGATGAAGCTGTACCAACTCTTGTGGGTTTCGTAGACAAGCGAGTATCCGGCGTAGGCGAGGAGAAGCGGGACTGCGACCATGTACAAGTAGCGGAAAGCAATTTCGTCGTACTCCTGAGTCTTCTTCTCGGTGTCGGAAAGCTTGTGCTTGTCCTCAAAAACAACGCGGTAGGGTATTAGGGAGCCTTGAGGAGCCGGACGTACACGTACGTCGACAGCTTTTGTGACTTTCCAGGCTTCGATAGCAATGCCCATACCTTGACCGAAGAGGATCATCCAAGAAGTGTTCTCGTTGTTGTCCATCAGGTACAGGAAGATGACGCTCTGCATGAAGACGTTGGCGAGGATGGTGCGAACTGAGGTTCCAATATTGTCTTTCTTTTTGCGCCAATGTGAAACGTCGTTTTTGAAGGCCAGCATCTCGAAGATCATGTGCAGAATGCTGACGAAGCCAGTGATTCCAAGAAGGTACATGTTCGTGTCGAGAAGAACCTCCTTGATCATCTCGAGCTCGCTGCCGTCACCGCCTCCGGGAGTGGTCTCTCCACGAGCGATTTTTCTGGCATTCTCCTTCATACCCTCATCCATGCTTGCCATGATGCTGAATTTCCAGTTGGGATCGGTCTGCAAGTCGAGGTTGAGAGGCATTTCAGTCACAGTCGAGTTGAGCTCAGTCATTTGGGAACGCAGCTGCCAGAAGGTGTTGAGATAGAGAACGGGGTAGTACCAGGCGTTCTTGCCAGAATCATCGCGGGCATTGGTTGCTTCCAGGGAGACGAATTGGCGCATTGCGGGGTGCATCTGAGGGTAAACAGGAGTTCCGATGTTGGGGATGATGGACAGAGTGAAGTTAGGGTGGTAGTAGTTGGAGATTACGGGACCTGAGGGCTCATCGTCGACTTGTTCTTGGGCGTCAGAAGAGTCGAGCAGATTGCGAGTCTTGTGGACCTTCTTCTTGGCCAGGTAGTTTGTCAGAGGTCGAGTAACGCGGTAGGCCTTGAACGAGTCGTAGCCAGGCAGGGTGGGATCCATGACGCTTCCGGACTGAGAAATGTAGATGTGTGCCCAGAGGGTTCCATTCTCTTGGACGGATTGAGGGATAGCGATTGTGGTGTGGACTTGACGCTTGTCGGACCAGTCTCCGTAGTGGAAGTTGCGCTCTTCGAGGACGAGAGTATCCCGGGGCATTTGACTGAGGGCGGGCATGGCGAACGAAGGCGAGACGTACATGTTGATGTCCATGGAGGTATTTTGGTGCCACAGAGGCATGATCATCTCGGGGATGGCGCTGTACGTGGAGCCAGGAACCTGCTGGCCCGCACCAGCGGCGACGGTGGGAGCGGGAGCATTCTCGGCTTGCTTCTGTTGTTGGACACCTCCGGTGACTTGCTTGATGGCAAAGTTGACAAACATGAAGATACCAACCGTCTGGGCGACCGATTTTGCGGTCGACTGGGCAATATTAGCTGACATGTATGCTAGAGTATGCGATGGATGCTCTTACCACCCAGTTGGTGCCCTGGTCGGCTTGCTGCTGTACTGCAGACATGGCTGACGCGGCTCTGTGTTCTCAAGAATTAACAAACAACAGCAAAGGAGGTCGTGGAAATATCTGTCCTCAATAATGCTCAAGCCACCCTCAACCCTTGGAGCTTCGGCCTCCGCAATATCAAGTCCGGCGATTAGAGCGGCTATAACCATCATGCACGGTTCACAGCTGCCCCCAGCACCCGAACGCGGATGTTTCAGCTTGACCGTCCCGACCTGGACTTGCCTGTCGTCTTTCGACTTGCGAATGCCCAAGAACGAACTGGAGTTTCGACTTGTTCTCTGACCGGTCTCTTCATGGTACCATCTTCTGATTTAGCACGTCTCTGAAAGTGTCGCAAGTGGGCACGTGTTGCTGCCCGTCACAAGTCGTAACAACACCGCCTGAACAGTCCCGAAACGTCATTTACGACCTTAGTGGGGATATTGCGAATAATCCCGTTGCTGCCTGTGCCCTTGCAGCTTACAACACCTGCTGTATATCATACTTCAGCTCCGGGCAAGTGCCTGGCGGAGCTTAACAATCTCTGTGCACTTCGATTTATCCATCACACATCGAGCCGGTCGTGACTTCCTGCCCTTATCGCCCGAGTCATCGTCAAGTCTGGACAAGATCGTCCTGTCGACCGCCCTATCCATCCTACCTACGTTCCTAGCCATCCCACTCGGATCACTACATCTCATATCATCACTATCCGGCGGCCTGGACTAGGTGCTGCCGCTGCCTGTCATGTTCTCCGAATGTCAGTCCATCACTGCTACCCGTCTCCAGGCGAGGGCGCGTGACTAACATACATCAGATGCCTCGCGCTTCCTGGCGCAGTCTCAAAGCCGCCTCTCCTTCACCCAGCATGAGCCAGATACCCGCTCTCGCAACCCTCTCGATCGGCGACGCCAGCCCGCCTCGTCCTCTCGTTACGTCCAACGCACCTCGATGCCTACGCCATATCAGCCCTCGGGTTCCGTCTCATATCTATCCCGATTTCCCTTTGCTTCTCGTCCGCGGCATGAGGACGTGCCACTATTCCAGGGCTTCGACCAAGAAGATGAAGAGACACAACACGAGCGTGAAATGGCCGACTACATAGCTCTACAAAAGTCCCGCCGCAACTTCATTCCCAGTCACCTTACCGAGTCGTCCGAGATTGAAGACCACAACCTCGACTCTTCGAATCTTGCCTCACAGCCTACTCTATCGGCTTCAAAGCAAAAGTCGGCCATGGTCGATGTCGAGCTTGGCTCTCCCGATCACGACGATGACTATTCGGATTTCGATAGCATTGATAGAGAGCTTGACGCTCGACCACCGGCTTTCCAGACATTCCAGCCTTCAGTACCTCCTCCACAATCTACATTTCTGCCGCAAGAGACAGATCCCGAGGTAGCCTATGCTCATCCGAGGCCGCCCAGTCCCGACGGCGATAGTGTCCCGCCTACCGTCATCCTCCCAGCACCCGAGCCACCACGCCATGACATGTTTTGGGCCCAGCTATACAAGATCTGCGTCTTTGCCATGTTTGCGACCTTCATCTTGGTCTGGTTTCACACTTCGTCGCCAAACTCCAAAAAGCCTCTGGGTGACACCATCTACTCTGCCTTGACGTCTTCCATCAACCTCCTGCTCTGGGACACAGTCATCACTGTAATTGTCGCCATGCTCTGGTTGGCTCTTCTCCGTGAGTACGTGCGCGTACTGGTTTTCCTGATGCTCGTTTCGGTTCCAGTCATTCTGTTCTCCTTCTCGCTGTACCCCTTCGTCTCAAGTTACAAAGGCGCTTGGCATGGAAACAGCGTTCAGGACAAGGTCATGCGCTGGTTCTCTTTCGTCCCAGCAGTCGTTGCCTGCGTCTGGGTCTATTCGGTCTACAAGGGTCGTCGCTCGCTCGGCAAAGCAATTGGCATTCTTGAATTCGCATGCCGCATCGTCACGGCCTCGCCAAGTCTGACCCTGCTGGGATTCGGCACACTAGGTGTGGTAGTCTGCTTTACCTGGGTCTGGATGGGCATGTTCACACGACTCTTCCTGGGCGGCCACATGTCGAAGCTCCAGACCTTTATCATCGATCTCAATACGTGGTGGCTGGGTTTCTTCTTCGTCATGGTTTATCTCTGGACTCTAGGTATCATTGCAGGTTTGCAGAGGGCGACAACTGCTGCAACCGTCTCGCAGTGGTACTTCCATCGTCTTAGCGTGCCTGCGCCATCGTCGACTACGGTCGTGCGGGCTTCGTTTATGCATGCGACTGGCCCAATGCTCGGCACGATCTGCCTGTCGACTTTCCTCTCGCTGCTCATTCGTTTACCCCTGATCATCCTCCCGCGACGCATCGCTAGCCTTGTGACTCTGTGCGCCTTCTCTATGGTGCCGGCCTCGCTTGCTGCCCTTACCAATCCTCTAACGCTTACCTACGCTGCCATTCACTCTCAGTCTCTGAGTATCAGCGCTAGAGGCTTGTCTCAGCTACACTTTGTCTCCAACACCTCGCCAACGACCACACTCAATCCTTCCGTTTTTGCTGCGCACCCTGGATCTGGCGGTACCATGATGCCCTATCGCTTGGCCAAACTACTCCTACATGCGACTCGCTTCATCATGTCGTTTGCCCTCGGCTTTGGTGGGTGGGTGTCTACAGCACGCAATGTGCAGTTGGCAGGCGGCGGTTTCAAGGGCAGTCTCTACGCGTACATTGTCGGTCTGATAGCGGCAACAATCGGGTGGGCAGTCCTGGGAGCAATAGAAGGCGTGATAGGCGGTGTGGTGGATGCAAGTGTTGTCTGCTGGGCCAGTGAGACTGGTGGGAGAGGTGGAGCAGGCGAGGCGAGATATTGTCGTGAGGCAGGCGAGCTCTTTGGAGAGGGAGATTATTAGTCTCCTTTGACCTATACTCGCCATCCCTTTCTTCCTTGTTTATTCAGGCGCAATTTGGTTTATAAGCGGTGTTACTGGATGGCTGATTAGCGCATTTTCTCAAGGCGGATGATACCACTGGAGGCGCTGCTGTTGCTTGTCGAAGGCATCTACGGTTCATAGGGACGTTCTTTGATTTTCACCCTGGGTTAGCATTCTTTTCGTCGGCGAAATGAGGGTGAATAGGGACAGATGTTATCAGGAAACACACTTTCTTCACATATGCACACACCCTGTTCACCATGGATCGTGATGTTGATCAGTTGTTTGTTTGATTCACAGAAATGGAGACACGAGGGAAATATGTAAAAACTCCTTTCCTCTCGTCTCGATCTTATTATCGCCGAATTGAGAACGCCTTGAGCTATGCATTGCCATGTTTGTATCAAAGAGCAATCTCTTGCCCCTTGCCCCTCTTACTAAAAAGTGTTTCATGCCGTCGTGTGTTGGAAGAAATCGTCTATGACTTGTCGTCTTGACTTTTTTTGGTTGCAGACTTGATTGTTTCAACCGAGCGTTTGACCAGGACCCCAAGAAGAAGAAGCAGGATTCTTGGATCCCTTTGTCGTCTTTGGGGCCATGACCTCCAGACCAGCCTGCACCATGTTGATCTTATGCAACTTGAGACGCAAGAGATGTTCAATCTCGTCTGCGGTCTCCATGACGCCGCGATGGGCGTCTGCGCGCGAGTCTTTGGGCGGTGCCACGAGCAGTTGGTCCACAGTGTCGATTCTGGCGTTCAGGATGCCGCGCTGGATCATGTCAACCAGCTCTGCCTCCATCATTTGGGGTGTGCCGCCTTGTCTGGGGAATGCTTCGGTGAGTGCAGACAAGGTGACTTGGGAGAAGGGGACAAAGTATTGGACGATGCTCTTGCTGCGGATGAGGTGGTAGAGCACGTTGACGTGCGGGCCGAGAAAGATGTCCAGCAGGTAGTCTGTACGGTAGGCTTCAAGGATGGCGAGACACTGGCTGTACTTTGCGCCGCAGAAGAAAGAGATGGCGCGACGGATGTGCGGTTCGAGCTCGAGGAAGTTGCGGAAGTTTGCGTTTTCGAGGACAGAGTCTTGGAGTTGTTGGCGGTCCATGGATGCCAGGGCACAGAGACCTCCGTATACTGCAATGTCATTGGCTGTCATGACGGCGCGCGAAAAGTCGATGTTCGCGACGGGGCCAACGCTGGCATATGATGGGTCGACTGCAAGGAAGGCGAATGCTGCGGAACCGTAGTTACCGGAACCTAGGTAGCCCAAGCCTGTGCATGCTTGAGAGACAGAGTCAAAGCGGGGTTTGTCTTCGGGACGAAGCGTCAGCGAGCGAGCCTTCTGAGCTGTCGAGACGGCCGAGATCCAGTTGGGAGAGACAATGTTGATGTAGGCCAGCTTGAGCGTCATCTCGGCAATGTGCTTGGGAGTAGTGCAGAACTCGCGCATCTTGTGGTAGGCCTTTGTTGCCTGATCCAACCTGTTCGTGTTGAGGAAGTGGGTGCCCAGATCTTCCTGGCCCATGCGGATGCTCTCCTTGATGAGGTTGTTCTTGTAGCCGCGCAGCTCATGTTCCAAGCGCTCCGTCTCGTGTTCATTCAGTTTGTTGGTCTTCTCGACCCATGCAGTATCGATCTCGGCCAGGGGATCCTCGGGATTGATTTGATGCAGCAGTTTTGTAAGGTCCAGGTACTGCTGGGTGTCGTTTGCATTCTTGGAGGCGGGAATGGCCAAGTGGAGGGCATCGAGGGCTAACGGCGGACAGAGGTGGGCAATGTTGCTCAAGCGGTTCACTCGGGTGTGTTCTGTCTCATGTGAGCTCGGGCGAGAGTGGTGACAGCCGCACTAGAACGTACGGTCATAGTTGGCGGCGTAGCTCTCCAGGTCGAACTTTGGGGCGTCCGAGACGATGAGGCTGCCATTTGCTCTCCGGTCAGAGAAGTACGGACTCTGCTCTGCTGCTTGGGCCATGGTTGTGTGTCGGGATGGCTGTTTGGTGTGTTTGGATGCGACGGCGTGAATGACGGTGCCATCTATTCTGCCGGCGTTGGCGCCGGGCCCGAGCTCTCCGCTTCACCGCCTTCGTGCCTGCACCTGCCAAATAGCGAAACATTCAGGAAGTGAAGCCGGAGATGCTACATCACTTCCGCGCGTGCTGAACACTGCCACAGTGCAGCTATTTAGATACATGGTTGATTTTGAGTAGGATCTTACTCCAGATAGAGCCATTGAAACGAGTTGGTGTGGATCATCTGGAAGAATTGTGCAATCTTGCCGTGATTCCTCCAGCACACAGAGGCAGCTTGACTCTCACGTACTGCTATGGACACCTCCTCAGCTCTACCAGTCCTCCGGCGCGCGCAATCGCCATGTTCGGCACCCCCGGAAAAGTATATCAAAGCCCGCATTTGCCGCAGCAGAGATATTCGGCTGAAGTTACATCCAAGCAGCTTGCCGTTGAGTCGCCGTACCGGCCCGAGCTGCCCTTGTCATAGCATTTTCGAGTTTTTTTCCCTGAATCAAGAACCAGTCCCCCTGTTTCGCTCGTCGTTTGTCTCCTGTATATTGTCACTGTTCTGTCTTTCGCGTAATCGAGTGGAGGCTCCCAATCCATCCACCTCACTTTCCCACCCCCAGCACCGTTGTCGTATACCAGGATCGCCCTCTTGACCGTGCGTCCCCGGATCCTTCGACGAGTGACGCCGAATTCGCTGCCCGCGCTCCAGCTGTCATTGTCCGTCTGAGTACCCAAGTGTATTCCCAATTCACATCTCGCAGCCATGGCTTCCACCACCGCGGCCATCAAGGAGTCGGTCAAGGAGACTCTGCTCGGCGTCGAAGATGAGCCCCAGCTGTCGTCACAGACGCGTGCTGAGTTCATGCAACATGCCAAAACCGATCCCGAGTCCGGAGACCACTACATGGGTAAAGAGGAGTTTGTCAACGCAATTGCTCCAGAGTCTGAAGACTACGTGCGCATCTCTCTGCTTCAGCCCTCTGTCTTGCTGCCAATGCTGACCCTGTACAGCATAAGATCAAGCGATCACAGTATGCTGTCCTCTTCTCCATTGCCGACCGCCGCAAGACTGGTCGCGTAACCCTCTCCGACTGGGCTACCTTCAACAACCTCCTCGCAAAGCCCGATGCCGAGTACGAAATCGCTTTCCGTCTCTTCTGCGACCCCAACACCGGTGTCGTCGACTTCAACTCTTTCAAAGAAGCTTATGCTGCCAACCGCTCTCCTGACAACATTCCCTTTGACTGGAACTCGACATGGGCCTCCCTGTATGTTGGCGACCGCAAGAACAGGCATAGCATGACCTATCCGCAGTTCGCCCAGATGCTGCGTGGTCTGCAAGGAGAAAGAATCAGACAAGCCTTCCACCACTTCGACAAGAACGGCGACGGCTACATCGACCCAGAACAATTTGAGCGCATCATCCGCGAAACTGCCTCGCACAAGCTCTCCGACCACCTTCTCTCCAACCTCCAGACCCTCTGCAACATCTCACCTGGCAGCCACATCTCGTACGCCAATGTACGCGCTTTCCAGAACATCATCCGCGACATGGACCTCGTCGAATTGGTCATCCGCAACGCTGTAGGAAAGACCGAGGACGGCAAGATCACACGTACCGACTTCCTGAACGAGGCCGCTCGCATCACTCGCTTCTCATTGTTCACCCCTATGGAAGCTGACATCCTCTTCCATTTCGCCAGCCTGGACCAACCTTCTGGCCGTCTCGGAGTTTCCGACTTTGCACGCGTCCTCGATGCTTCATGGGCCTCACACCACACAGTTTACGGCGCCGCCACTGGTGCTGCCGCTGACACTGCCGCCGCTGTTGTCTCCAAGTCAAAATCATTCTTCCACGATATCCTCGTGTCCGCACACCACTTCGCGCTCGGTTCTATCGCTGGTGCCTTTGGTGCTTTCATGGTCTACCCCATTGACTTGGTCAAGACCCGCATGCAGAACCAGCGTAAGGCGAGGGTTGGTCAGCTGCTTTACAAGAACTCGATCGACTGTTTTTCCAAGGTCATTCGCAACGAGGGTGTAAGAGGCTTGTACTCAGGTGTTCTGCCCCAGCTCGTTGGTGTGGCTCCCGAGAAGGCTATCAAGCTGACCGTCAACGATCTGGTCAGAGGAAAGGCTTCGGATCCCAAGACTGGCGAGATCAAGCTGCCCTGGGAGATTGTTGCTGGTGGTACCGCTGGTGCTTGTCAAGTCATCTTCACAAACCCTCTCGAAATCGTCAAGATTCGTCTGCAGATCCAGGGTGAGGTTGCCAAGTCACAAAAAGCAGTCGAGAAGAGAAGCGCCATGTGGATTGTGCGCAACCTGGGTTTGGTCGGTCTGTACAAGGGTGCCAGCGCATGTTTGCTGCGTGATGTCCCCTTCTCGGCCATCTACTTCCCTACCTACAACCATCTCAAGAAGGACTACTTCGGTGAAGGCCCCAACAAGAAGCTCGGTAAGTTAATGCTCCTCATGATCCTATACACGTTCTAACGTATGACTCAGGCATCTTGCAACTCTTGACTGCTGGTGCTATCGCCGGTATGCCCGCAGCTTACCTTACTACTCCTTGCGACGTCATCAAGACTCGTCTGCAAGTCGAAGCCCGTAAGGGAGAAACTCAGTACACATCGCTACGCCACGCTGCCAAGACCATCTGGCAAGAAGAAGGGTTCCGCGCCTTCTTCAAGGGAGGACCCGCTCGTATCCTTCGTTCTTCGCCTCAGTTCGGTTTCACTCTCGCTGGTTACGAGCTTCTTCAAAACCTTCTTCCTCTTCCTGGTGAGGAGCACGAGCTCGGACCTCGTGGCAGCCTCGAGCCTGCAACTGGATTGCAAGAGGCCAAGGCACCGCTTCCTTATTTGAGAAGCAGAAACGCCCTCAAGATCATCCTGGACCTTGATGTTGGCTTCGGCGGCCCTAAACTGCCCGAGGGCCAGAAGTTCACTGGTATTCCCGGCTTCCGCTGATTCTTTCCTTTGTGAGAAGGGCACGACGGTCCATAGACTAGATCTCTTGCCATAATGGGCTATGTCCTTCGTTCTTGTTCAGTAAATCTTCTTTTTGCGAGAATCGGATGGAAAAAGCGTGCGGTTTGCATAGCGTGTTCAGGGGGCTGGATCATGGTTGGATCTAGTGGCAGTTGTTCTATACAGCAAATGTACGATATTCTTGATAGACAGCCGAGTCTGTTACGACAATTATTCCGATGTCCGCCAGCCTTGGTAGATATCATGATCATGACGAACATGATCATGAATAATGAAAAGTGTTAGGAGACGTTTTCGCTGCCCGCCCAAAAAGCTTGCAAGCCCCTCCGAGCCGGATTTGTCTCCTCCCGACTGGAAAGACCCTCTCACTTTGAGCACACTTCCAGCGTCAGACTTCATCCTCGCCTTTCACAATCACATTTTTGCTTAACATTATCAATCGCAAATAGCAAACATAAACATTGTAATGGAAGCTAACAAGTCCTAATCTCACCTCGTCGTAGGCTGCTAATTCTACATGCTCACTGCTCATCTTACTGAGTGTGTGAGCTTTGAGCAAACGGATCAATCGGATTCCATACGAAGACACAGTTTGTATGATATCAAGAGTCTCACGCTTGTGTGTGGTGTTGAATCGAAATTTGGTGTGAAAGCAGATTTTGTGGAGAGGCCTCTGCGGGGTGTGTTTATGGGTTGTGAACGAAAGGGTCGAGAGACGCTCAATACATCGTTCTACTTAACCTTCCCAGTGACCTAACATGTTCGACTACATTGGAGATTGCACTGTCGATGTTCCAGCATGCGATCCAGTCCACCTATTCGTAAGATGATCTCGAAATGTTGAGATTCACGTGACCTGATGGGTACGGATGAGGTTGGAATAACCTACTCTCAGACACATGGCATCTGCGGGGGTGATCGACGGGAACTACGGATGGGGCAGCAGGGGGATATGGTTCCTGGATGCTGTACGATGTTGTCTGCTTGATTTCAAGGCTAGGGAAGGTCTGGACGGTCGCGGAATGGTCAGGAGACGTTTTCCTGAGCTCTCTCTGTTCAGTTCGACCTCGATTTTGTGTATCAGGCATGAGTTTTCACTGAAGAATGTCCATCCGGTTGTGCTTGGAAATAAAGCACGAAAGTCGATGAAGTTTGGAGTTACAATTCGCCAAGACTTGGATATCAGAATCGAGTTCACCCCAAATTCACTTCTCTCCTTTCCATCATTTTCCATCATTTAATGACTTGAATCATCAAAGAGCATTATCATCGTGCTCTATGTCGTGCGAAAGAGGACGCGATTGTTTGATTCACTGATTGCGAGGTTGAGCTCACCTCCATCCGCCGCAACGCCAGCACCTGCGCACGCGCATCCCGACACAGCCAACGCGTTATCGACGACGACAGTCATACCCGCATTTCAGCATCGGTATATGCATAATACCTCCCTCTGAGTGGTGCGTGAGACTCTGAGTCTGCCCATACGACACTGGCAGCCTGGACCCTGCATCGCGCATCCCGCCGCCCGACACACCATGACCAAGCGTCCGCGCTCGTTCAGACGCCCCGAAGACTTCACCAAGAGTGATTCCGACGACGGCGACTACGACGACGCGCATGTGCGCTCGTCTCCCAAGAAATCGAGAAGCGCCCGCGCTAAGAAATCAAAGTCGCAGCCCTCGCGCAAACGCCAGAGAAGAGACGACTACGGTAGTGACGGAGTTGTCGACGATAGCGACGATAACGACGAGGGTTCCTTTGACGAGGATAGTATTGAGGAAAGCTCTGGCTCGGAGGACGAGGAGGATTCGCCTGGGCCTGGCAGGCGCAAGCAACGCAAGGCTGCTCGTGTCCGCGTTCAGTACGCCGAATCCGACGAAGACGCTGAAGGAAGCGACGACGCCATCGCACGCCTACCATCTCCACCGGTCACACGTTCGTTGCTTGTCAAGCTCAAACTCGCGCCAGAAAAGCTGGAAGTCTTTAGTGACGCGGGAACAATGAACAATCCTCGTAGATCGACAAGAGCGAATAGCGCCAGGATATCGGTTCGCGGTAACACACCTGCCGAAGGCTTTGGCATGTCGACCAGACGCAGCAGTCGCGCTTCGCAACAACAAGAACCGCTGGTCGCCCTTGGTGATTCTGGCAAGCATGCTCATGCGCAAGGCGCCCGTCAGACATCCTTCACGCCTGATCCTCAGCTGCAATCAGCTAGAAGTACAAGGAGTAAAGGTCTCAAAAAGCCGCCCCCTACTGTCAGTGCAATCATGGAGGTCTCTCAAGAAGAAATACCTGCCTCTCAGGATTATGGTGAAGTTCCCGAATCCTTTGACAGAGAATTGCGTGAGTATGCCGATCCTGCACCCAAGGAGGAGGAAGAAGACGCGCTGGCTGAGCCCGCTTCTCCTTTCGTTTCAGACGTACGAATGGAGGAACAAGAGGCAGCTGAAGATGAAGTTGACGCCGAAGGAGAAGAGGACGAGGATGAAGATGAGGGTCCGATTAATAAGAACAAGCGCAAACTGAGGGTAAGCCAAGTGACACTGCCAGAAGGTTTGGTTGCGTCTGACCTCTCTGTACAGTCACAACAGAAAACCGAAAGTCCGCCACAGCGTGGTCGTGAGCAACGACGACTGCGGCCGCGAACGCGCAAATCTCAAGGAGAAGCTAGTAGCGACTTTGAACCTCCAGCTTCTGGTGGTGAAGAAGTTTCCAGCGCCGACGAGTTGCAAGACTCGGCCAAGAAGAATCAAAAGAGTGATAACGACTCGAGTAGTGGTGGTGGTCGCCTCAGACGCTCTCGACGCACGGCTAAGCGCTCGCGTGAATCTTCTTCAGAGGAACATGTCGACCCAGATGAAGTCGCTGACGAAGCTGATGATCTGCGTGAAGACAGGCGTCGCAACAAACGCCCTCGTCGTACCAGACACAATGATATCATCTTCGAGGGCACAACTCTGCGCAATAGAAGCAACCGACCTGACTATCGCATCTTCCGACCTGAAATACATCAAGCAGATGAGGAAGAAGCAGTAGCACCAGTGGCATCTCAGCGATCCCGTCGTGCCGCTGGGCCTTGGAGATCTCTTTTCTCGACCTTGGGTCCTTTCGGTGGTGCTGGTGGTCCTGCACCCATCTTTGGCGGTGAAGGGGCAGAGGCTGCTGGTGGAGCCGACTCTGACAGCAGTGACGATGACATGGCTCAGAAGATGCCTCGCGCGAGTGTTGGAGGCGCTGTGGGTATGACACCGACCGCTGGTGCGGCTCCAGGCCTCTTTCCACAAAGCCACAACGCCGATGCTGGCGCTTCGACGGCTGGCGGTCTGTCCAACTTCGGAAAAGTCAAAGACAAGAAGGCCTTGGCCGATGCCGACCCCTTGGGAGTCGATCCAAACGTCAACTTTGACGGTGTGGGAGGTCTTGAAGACCACATCGACAGGCTCAAAGAAATGGTTCAGCTTCCACTTATGTATCCAGAGATCTTTCAAACGTTCAAGGTTACTCCACCTCGTGGTGTCCTGTTCCATGGACCTCCCGGAACTGGTAAAACACTGCTTGCTAGAGCATTGGCTTCTAGTGTCAGCGCTCACGGAAAGAAGGTCACGTTCTACATGCGCAAGGGTGCTGATGCGCTCAGCAAATGGGTTGGAGAAGCTGAAAGACAGTTGAGATTGCTCTTTGAAGAAGCAAGAAAGACACAACCCAGTATCATCTTCTTCGATGAGATTGATGGTCTTGCACCTGTCCGTTCAAGTAAGCAGGAGCAGATCCATGCATCGATTGTTGCCACTCTTCTTGCCCTCATGGATGGAATGGACGGTCGTGGTCAAGTCATTGTGATTGGTGCCACCAATCGTCCCGACTCGGTCGATCCTGCCTTACGTCGTCCTGGTCGTTTCGACAGAGAGTTCTATTTCCCACTCCCCAACGTCAAAGCTCGTCGGGCAATCCTGGATATCCACACCAAAGGATGGGAACCGCCATTGAAACCAGAATTCAAGGATCAACTTGCAGCTTTGACCAAAGGATACGGTGGTGCAGACCTTCGTTCGCTGTGTACAGAAGCTGCTTTGAACGCCGTGCAAGGCACCTTCCCTCAGATCTACTCAAGCAACAAGAAACTGCTTATTGATCCATCGCAAATCAGAGTTCAAGCCAAGGACTTTATGATTTCTGTCAACAAGATCGTGCCTTCCTCCGAGCGATCTGCAGCTTCAGGCGCTTCGGCTCTGAAACCCAACGTTGAGCCTCTACTCAGGGATGCGCTTGCAAAAGTGTCGGCCATTCTTGACGATATCATACCTCAAAAGAAGCCGACAACTGCATTGGAAGAGGCAATGTATGATGATCGTAATGATGAGAATGGTTTCGAGAAGGAAAACCTCCAACGAGAATTCGAAAGTTCAAGGATCAACCGCCCAAGATTGCTCATCAGCGGTCTTGAAGGCATGGGTCAGCAGTACATCAGCGCCGCATTGCTAGCCAAGTTTGAGGGACTCCATGTACAGTCCTTCGACATGTCAACATTGCTCAAGGACTCAACAAGAGTAAGTTTCGTGTGTATTCGGAGGTATCTTTGACCAAGCTAACTCTGTCGTAGTCGCCTGAAGCTGCTGTGGTCCAACTGTTCGAGGAGGTGAAGCGCCACAAACCTAGCGTCATTTATCTTCCCAGCATTGATGTCTGGTATGAGACCATGGGCCAGCAGGTCATAAAGACCTTCAATGGTCTCTTGAGGACTTTGTCTCCTACAGATCCTGTATTGGTTCTCGGTGTGATGGAACTCAGATCTAACGAATCAAGCCCCAATCAGGAAATGATGAGGGAGCTGTTCAGCCGCTCAAGAAAGAACTACTTTGTCTTGGAAAGACCTGGAGAAGTGAGTGTTGCTTGCCGCCTTTTCGCTCGGACGATTTGCTGACAATCATGTACAGATGGCTCGCCGAGAATTCTTCAGCAAGGCGATGAACTACATCCGCCAGTCACCCGCAGAATTCCCCCAACCGGAGAACCGCAAAAAACGTATCTTGCCATCCCTGCCTGCGGCACCCATCATAGAAGAACAACCGAAAGCACCAAGCAAGGCCGAGCTCAAGGCACAGAAGAAAAAGGACCGCTTCACGCTGAACAACCTCAAACTGCTCATTCAACCCGTCATGGATCAGATCAAGCTGAAGTACAAGAAGTTCAGAACCCCAGTTGTGGACGAAAGTCTTATCGGTTACCTTTACGATGAGCAAGACCCAAGCGTTGTTACCACCGATCTGGATCGTGCAGAGGCGCAACAGTTCAGGCCCTACGAAATCTCCAAAGACGCCAAGGGCACTACTGTTCTGCATGAGACTGCAACTGGCAAACAATACTACAACTTGGAAATTGTTACCATCGAGAAGCGCCTGTCAAACGGATACTACAAGCGCCCGAAAGACTTCCTCACAGATATCAGAGCGCTCGCAAAGGATGCAAAGAATAGTGGCGATCAGGAACGCACACTCAAGGCCAACGAGATGCTGGCAAATGTTGAGGTCGACATGATGAACCTCGAAGCGATAAACCCTGTACTGGTTGCTGAGTGCGAGGCTGTGTACAACCGCGAGCTAGCTCGTGAGAAAGAGCAAATCGAGACGGCCCAGGAAGACGGGCATGAGGTGCCTATCATTAGGCCAAATGTGCCACCTAATGTGTCCAACACTGTTACCGAGCAGTCTACTGGGCCGGTTCATCTCGGAGAGGATGTGCCTGGACCACGAATGCTGCATCCTTTCACACCAGCCAAGCCTCTAGGGCCCAGTCCTCTGTCTAACGGCTTCACAAATGGCTCTAGTGTTCCTTCAAGAGTACATGACGAGTCCGAGATGCCCGACAGTCAGGATAACTCTCTGGTGAACCCTCAGGAACGAGCTGGGTTCATTCAGCCCTACGCAACCCCATCAGCTCAAGGCACACAACCATACCACACACATACTCAAACCAGTGCATTGACACGGTTGGCGCCCGGCTCAGTACACCAAGATTATTATAACAGCGCGTCTTCCACCAGCTCAGGGCACAAGACGAGTAACCACAGTCACAGAAGCAGTGCGCCTTTCTCGGTCATCACCAATGCCTCTTCCAACGGCGTGCGCAACGAGGATGCCCCGGACTTCAGTGCCTTGCCTCATCTCGAGGGTGGTAGCCAACTGCCTAACACGCAGCCGCCGGACATGTACAGTTCGCAGCAATCACAGTCGTCGCAAAGAGCCATGGGACCACCACCACCAAGCAGCCAACCTCACCACCACTCGTTCACAGTCCAAGCATTGCTGAACGAGCCACAACTCATACAGGCGGATCCGGGCCTCCTGAAGAGTCTCGACGACCAAATGGTACGCAAGTCGAGCGGATTGAACGTCGAACAGCTAGAGCAGGTCATGGCAAACATCATGGACGCCATCTGGAGGACAAAGGGCGACTGGAATCGCAACCATGCTGCCTCTGCAGTGTCTGACACCTTCAACGAGACTATCCGAGATATTGAGGAGTGTCAGGCCATTTTGGCACCCAGCCAAGACGAGTAGGACGAGTAAGCTGGGAAAGAGCAAGAGGCATGTTGGGATACCTAGATGCTGTTCTCTGACTGGCGTATTCATACCGGCATGAGGATACAATTGATAACGCTACGTGCTAATGATACCATCATGTTTTGAACCTTGTCCTGACTTTTATTTCTGCTGTGATTGTCCATGTGATGATTGGGTTGTCCCGGAGCTTTTAGATCGTCACGATATTTCCAAATTTTTCTCAAGTCACTTGTATATGGAGTGACCCTGCTCTAGAACTATTTATGCTCTGCCATCATCATACTTCATTACATGCACAGGCACACTTCACGGAACAATAAATTGCTACTACTTCGTATGTGCTCGCTGGTAGAGATCCACATATCCAGGTGGTCGGGGCAAGGAATACCATAAATTTGAATTTGTTGCGTGAACCTCGTGAAAGCTCAGCCAACTTGTACAGAGAACGCTGATCATCAGCTCAATCAACTTCAGATCCCTCTACATCACATTACAAAGTGCAATTAGTCTTAAAGAGGGATTGCCATCTATCATAGATTGTAATTCTACCGCAAGAACCACTTTCCTTTTGTTCTAATCCGATGGTCTGAAGGTCAAGAGTATCGGGTAAATTCCGCAGGACATGGCGGGGCATCGCTTGGATGCGGCTCAAAAAAAGCTCAGGGTAAAGGCGAAGAAGGTTTGACACCTCGGTCGGCGCTGACCGCTATCGGTCCTGCTGCGAGAGGCCCAGCAGAGCTCCATCTAAATGAAGTGTAGGCGATGCGTTCGCATTGGGACTCGGAAGCAATTAGAGGCCCGCGAATTACCTAAAAAGTGGTATGATAACAAGCGTGGACTGTCATAGAATGGACAAAAGCCAGCAAAGTTAGGGCGACACGGCAGTTGTGGACGGATCGCTTGCAAGAATTCGGTACTTCTCATTTCACGCCGTGGAGGGGCATATCTAGCTTGAGGGTAGGTTTCTGAGACCTCTGTTCTCCTCCATCAACATACCCAAGTCATATCGCAATCATGGTCAGACTTCCCTTCCACGCCGAGCACATTGGCTCTCTGCTCCGTCCTGCCGACCTTCAGGAGGCCAAGACCAAGGCTGCCAACAAGCAGATCTCCGACTCGGAGCTCGAGGCTGCTGAACACAAGGCCATCACCCACATTGTCAAGCGCCAGCAGGATGAGGGTGTCCGCCCCATCTGCTCGGGCGAGTACGACCGCAAGGTCTACTTTGGTGGCTTCTTTGAGGAGCTTGACGGCTTCGAGGAGGTCGACGACGCACCCTGGGACCTTTACAGACTCTCGGCTCCCCCAATTGCTGCCCTGAAGAAGGCCGGTCTCAAGTACCCCATGACTGTCGTCTGCAACGGCAAGATTGAGTACAAGCACAGCCCCTACCTCAAGAAGTGGGAGTACCTCAAGTCGCAGGTCCCCGAGTCGCAGTGGGACCAGTGCAAGTTCACCATGCCCCCGGCTCCCTACTTCCATCTCCGCCTTGCCCCTGGCAAGTGCTACCCCAAGGAGGTCTACTCGACCGATGCCGCCTTCTTCGCCGACCTGGCCAAGGCCTACAAGAAGGAGTTCAAGGTCCTGCACGACGCCGGCCTCAAGAGCATCCAGATTGATGACCCTACTCTTGCCTACTTCTGCTCCAAGGACATGCTCGAGGGCCTCAAGGCCGACGGCGTCGACCCCGACGAGCTCTTCGACCTGTACTGCAAGGCTCACAACGACTGTCTCGAGGGCCGTCCCGAGGGTCTCCACGTTGGTCTCCACATCTGCAGAGGTAAGCCAGACCGCTCATCAACAGCAATGACCAGTGTACTAACCACCGCGCAGGTAACTTCTCCAAGTCGATGCACTTCTCCCAGGGCTCGTATGAGCAGATTGCCGAGAGATTCTTCAAGACCCTCAACTACGACACCTTCTACCTCGAGTACGACGACGCCCGCAGCGGTGGCTTCGAGCCCCTGCGCTTCCTGCCCAAGAACAAGAACGTCGTCCTCGGTGTCGTCAGCACAAAGGTCGCCGACCTCGAGGACGCCAAGGAGATGAAGGAGAAGGTCCTCGAGGCCGCCGACATCATTGCCAAGGGCCAGGGCGTCAGCCGCGAGCAGGCCATGGAGTGCATTGGCATCAGCCCCCAGTGTGGTTTCGCCAGCACTGGTGTCGGCGCCGAGGCCATGACCGAGGACAAGATGTTCGCCAAGCTCAACCTTGTCAAGCAGGTCGCCAACGAGCTCTGGCCCGACCGCGCTTAAACGCGAGTAGGAGTACGATCGAAGTGACGAAGAAGCTCTAACGAAAAGGATTCATGCATGGCGTCAAAGGATATTCAACATTTTGGGGGCTATGTGTTTACGTTACTACGAGTATATACCCGGTGTCAACCAGCCGGAGGGGAGAGATACTGGAGATGATACACTGATTGGATCAGAAAAGTTGGCCCTGGGATTTGGGAGCCACTGTTGCATATGAAAAGGAACAAAGATACAGACACATGA
This sequence comes from Aureobasidium sp. EXF-10728, assembly GCA_023848605.1. Taxonomy (NCBI): domain Eukaryota; kingdom Fungi; phylum Ascomycota; class Dothideomycetes; order Dothideales; family Saccotheciaceae; genus Aureobasidium; species Aureobasidium sp. EXF-10728. The sequence continues at coordinate 45,365 of SWBG01000058.1, forward strand.
AAAACACATGACAAGCTTGTGAGAGCCGACGTCACATCACCCGACAGTATCACTACAGGCCTCTCAAAGTGACGAGGACTCTTAATGGTGGTGAGATATAAGCATTTAACGTGAAAGGACGTCGATGGATGACGAAGAGATGCACTTCGCCGCTGCGGAAACAAGGTTCGATATCAACGACAGACAGCGAACGTCGTCCCAACAATGTTGCCGTGAGGGGTTTCGCAAGCAATGCTCCAACTGTGCAGTCAACGCACGCATGCCCTGCATGCTCCCCAAGAGTCAAAAGCACAACAGATCAGGGGAAGGACAGCTGCCGCATGCGGCATGAGCAGAAAAAGCAAACAGAAAGCAGTCCGCAAAAGTGGTACGAGGTTTTGGACGTGAGAAGCATCTCGAACGGTCATGGAAGGAAGCACAGATGTTGGGTTAAACTAGCTCTGGAGCTCCGCAAAAAGCAGCAATGTGATGCCAACGTCGATACGTGACAAGTCTCGTGGTCGACGGCGGCGGGTGGAGGGAACAGAATAGCGAGAGCCACACCCGTGTCCCCCCAGACCATTTTACCGCTGGCGGGTGGTGGCAGTCGAAAGCGAACAAAGGTCAAAGGTCGGGGCAATTAGGAATGCCAAGGCGTGTGAGCAGGAGAGATCAGCAGAGATGCTGTTGAGGCGCTTCACCGCGCTTGAGCCTTTGGCCAGGGGCTTGCCTCAGCTTGTGGGGACGCGATCGACCGCGTTATGGAATTCGCCGTGCGGAAGAGTCCAAAGCAAGACGAGTAAGGATTGGCGCCTGGGGCATCTGGCATGGACCGAGGACGCACAATGGGAAGCAATAGGCAGAGCACGAGGACTATGTACAGGTGGGAAAACAAATCGCTGTGGTGGTCGAGGTGCAAGCAGCAAACAGACGGTAATAAATGTTGGGAAGGTTCGAATGGTCAGTGGTCAGCCAGATGAGATGAAACGCAAGATTCGCCCGAGGTTGATCGGGCTTTGGAAGTTCTCGCCTTCCAGGGTCGTCGCTTCTAGCGTGTGGGCGACTAGGAGCTTGGGGACAACTGACAATTTTTCTGACCGCACAACGTGTCGATTAAAACCCCGACTCGTCCTGTCCTTCTCTTGCAACCTGTTCGCTCATTCGTTCTGCCATCCTCCCACAGGCTCAAGGCTCCTACTTGCTTGTGCCTCTTCCTCAACAAGTCTTGTCCCCCACTTGACACGGCAACTCGCTTTTTTGCTTGGCTTGCCCCGTCTCTGCCTCTCCTTATTTGTACCAACTCCAATTGAGCTCCCGCTCACACGTCTCTCACTCTCACACCTCACACAATGGCTGCCACCACTGCTCTTCCCGCACAGAGGGGCGCCGTCCAGCGTTCTGTCACCGGCCACTCGGTTGCCAGCTCGTCTGCTCCCTCGCAGGTCGTTTCTCCTGCCGACTCTCCTCGCAACTCTCCCTCGACCACTTCGCTGTCTTCGATGGGCTCTGGCGATGAGGAGCCCCTCAAGAACCAGCGTGGTACTCTGATCGACACTTACGGCAACGAGTTCAAGATCCCCGACTACACCATCAAGCAGATCCGCGACGCTATCCCTGCTCACTGCTTCGAGCGCTCTGCTGCCACTGGCTTCTACTACATCGCCCGCGACATTGTCTGCATCGCTACCACCTTCATCCTCGCCCACAACCTTGTCACTCCCGAGTACATTCCCTCGACTCCTGTCAGAGCTGGTCTCTGGGCCCTCTACACTGTCCTCCAGGGTTTGTTCGGTACCGGTCTCTGGGTCATTGCCCACGAGTGTGGTCACCAGGCCTTCTCTCCTTCCAAGACCCTCAACGACACCGTCGGCTGGGTCCTTCACTCTGCTCTTCTCGTCCCCTACTTCTCATGGAAGATCTCGCACGGCAAGCACCACAAGGCCACTGGCAACATGGAGCGTGACATGGTCTTCCTTCCCAAGACCCGCGAAGTCTACGCTGGCAGAGTTGGCCACGCCATCCACGAGCTCTCTGAGCTCATGGAGGAGACCCCCATCGCCACCGCTACCCACATGGTTCTGCAGCAGCTCTTCGGCTGGCCTCTTTACCTCATCACCAACGTCACTGGCCACGTCAACCACCACAAGCAGACCGAGGGCAAGGGTGAGGGCAAGCGCAACGGCTGGTTCGGTGGTGTCAACCACTTCAACCCCTCCAGTCCTCTGTACGAGCGCAAGGACGAGAAGCTGATTCTCCTGTCTGACGTCGGCCTCGCTCTGACCTGCACTGCTCTCTACTTCATCTACCAGAACTTCGGCTTCCAGAACCTCCTCGTTTGGTACCTCCTTCCCTACCTCTGGGTCAACCACTGGCTCGTTGCCATCACCTTCCTCCAGCACACCGACCCTTCGCTCCCTCACTACGATGCCAACACCTGGACCTTCACTCGCGGAGCCGCTGCCACTATCGACCGCGAGTTTGGTTTCATTGGTCGTAATCTCCTCCACGGCATCATCGAGACCCACGTCCTCCACCACTACATCTCGACCATCCCCTTCTACCACGCTGATGAGGCCACCGAGGCCATCAAGCCCATCATGGGCCAGCACTACCGCAGCGATGTTAGAGACGGCCCCATCGGTTTCCTCAAGGCCATGTACAACAGCGCCAGATGGTGCCAGTGGGTCGAGCCTTCCGAGGGTGCTCAGGGCGAGGGCAAGGGTGTCCTCTTCTTCAGAAACCGTAACGGTCTTGGTGTCGCTCCTTCCAAGTTGTCTGCCCCTGGTGCCAACAAGTCTGGCATGACCATTGGCGGTGACAGCGATAACGAGTAGACGACTGGGCTGTACAGAAAATTTTGATTACTGCGATTTTGCGTTCAGCATGTTTTCTTCGACACCTATTATTCTTCCAGACAACACTCTAAGCCGAACCAGCAGAGCAAACGAGCGCAACACAGCGCTGGATCAGCTCATCAGAGAATAGAGCTATCACACCTAGCTGTCCAAAGCCACGCGCCGCTTCCATTGATGGCTGTCACGACCACTATCGTTCTTATTCTTTGGAAGCATGCCTCAAGAGCCACTGGGCAGCTTAGGTCATGGCATACAAACATAATTTAGATGGGAAAGGACTTTGAATGCCGTCATATGTGGCAGGTTCGGATAGACCATTGTTCTGTCGTTTTTGGAAATTACGAAATACGAAAAGTCGACTTGCTCCACTCCAAACAAATGTTTATCTTACATGATCTTCTTCACTTCTCCAACCTTCAAGGATTATATGCGAGTGTAGAAGTATGGTTCTTGTGATTTCGTATCACGACGCTAGTTAACGCCTTTGGGTATCTTCCAATCAACGGTAAAAGTACAATAGATGAACAGAGAGCATATCTCAACTCTTCTCAGTCACCTCATCAGGGTTTCTCCAGAAGGCCTTCTTGACAGGCTCAGTTCTCAAATCCCAGATCTTTTCCGAACTGCCCTTCTCGGCCTTGTTCTGTTCGTCCTTTGCCTGGTAAAACTCCTTGATCCGCTCTTCCTTTTCACGGTCGGGCAGAGTCTTGATGCGCATGCAGAACCAAAAAGCATTCCAGTTGTCCGAGCAGCTGCGCAATTCGCCATAACGGTAAATGTCGTTGAACTTGCCGCCGAGCGACTGGCAGTAGAAGGCTTGGTCAAAGGCTTGACGGCAGGACATTTGGCGCGGGTAGAGGGCTTCGGGGGAGATGTCGAGGGGTGCGTCGGTTTCTGATTGCTGCTCGATTGAGCCCGAGGGCGAGGGGACGTAGTGTGTGGGTGTTTCTTTTGGGGCTGGCGTTACATGTTGGAGTTCTGGTGCTGTGACTGGAGGCTGTGGTTTTGGGTTTGCTGGTTTCGTTGACGTTGAGGGTTTCTCAAAGGAAGCGAATAGAGCCTCAAAGTCGCTGTCTGGTGAGGCCTTCTTGGGTGCTTCTCTGTGTGTTGTTGAAACTGATGCCTGCGTTGGCAATGTTTGTGTAGGGGCAGACTCCGTAGCAGGAGCCGCTGTTGAATCTGATGACCACCACCAACCCATGATTTGATATGAACGTGCTTGTAGGAGAAAAAAAGTCGTGGCCAAGACATGCATCTCGAAACCACTGAGGAAAGTCCGCTCGAGCAAGCCACACGTGACGTCGTTGTTGCTCTCTTCCAACTTCTCTACCCATCCTCCAAGTTTGCTACAGTATATCATTCTCTGCTTTTGGACGACCCATTTCATCTGATCTATCATTACCTACCTGGACATATTGGATATCTACTTGGATAAAAAGGCCATGGACTCGTGATGCTGCCAACCCAACATATATTAACCCGCCAGCTGATGCGCCCTGGCTTGCCCAGGGTGTATCGTGCGGCATGTGCTCAAGGACGTCGTTACAACTCCTTGGAAGCAGGCGAGAACAATACTGGACACATCAGTGTCGATGCCAAAGAAGGTGTACTGTTTTTCAACAGTAAGTCTTTCTGCCCATTCGCTCAAGAAAGCATACCTCTAAGCAAAAACAATCAGACTTGTATCCTCTGAGACTGCAATGGCTTCTTCGTCTACCGCTTTTGAGCGCTGACAGATTGTTCTCGACTCTGACTGGTGGTGACAAGTCTATGGGCGCTATTGATCCACAAAAAGTCATCAAGAGAGCACAGGAAGCTACCCCTGACAAGCCCGTGCAAGCAAACGTGGTCGAAGTACTGCCCAGAGTCAAAGAGGGCGGTGCTTTCGTCAAGTTCACCTATGACTCTGGCTCAAAACTATCCGACATCGAAGCCGCAGTACAAAAGCATCTCCAGGATCATCAGGTGAAACCTTGGTGGGCACCCATAACCAACGTCCGAGCAGGACTGGTCAAAGGTAAGCCATGGGTTGAGGATTTGTATCGCTTGCCTAGCCAGCGTCTTAGAGTCGAATTCCTGCCCACAGCCCCTGGAGGTGAGGTTGCAGAACTATCTCAGGAGCAGCTATATGCTTTCTTCAGACCTTATGGAAAGCTGGCGGATATCATCTCTCAGCCTTCGGATTCAAAGGTCCTACCCAAGTTTGCCAACGTTGACTTTACGACCGTTAGAAAAGCAGTTATGGCCAAGGTAAGGACCATTTCGCACTGAATTTCAAACGCAATACTGACTGCTTCCAGAATTGTTTGCATGGCTACGTTGTTTCAGAAGAACAGGGAGGTGGTAAACTAGGAACAGTCTTCAGAATCGGCTATGAGAAGAAGCAAAAGGCTCGGTGGTTCATCGACTGGCTTACGAATCATCCGAGAATAGTCATTCCTGCTATCGCCGCTCTCGTCGCTGGTATTACCGTCGCAGTCTTTGACCCTATCCGCACCGCATTTATCAAGGGGCACATCACTCGATCGCTCCATCTCGAAGACAACAGAGTCTATCGCTGGTTCAAGAAGCAGGCAAGCGACCTCCTTGATGTTGTACGTCTCAGATCGCACACGCCTGACGAAGCTGGAATGGAAGCCATCTGGGAAGATCAAAGAGGAAACATCAACCAGATCAAGACCTGGCTAATGGAAACAGCGGACACTTTCATCGTGGTTCAGGGCCCACGAGGATCAGCCAAGCGAGAACTGGTTGTTGACCAAGCCTTGAAAGACCGCAGGAACAAATTGGTCCTTGACTGTAAACCTATCCAGGAAGCTCGTGGAGACTCGGGCACTATCAATGCTACAGCAGCAGAAGTTGGCTATAGACCTGTGTTCTCCTGGATGAACTCGATAAGTGGTCTGATCGATCTCGCAGCTCAGGGAGCAACTGGTGTCAAGACCGGCTTCTCTGAAACCTTGGACTCTCAGCTTAACAAGATTTTTACCAACACACAAACAGCTCTGAAGCAGATCGCGCTCGATGGAAGGAAGAAAGACGATAGAGATGCTAATCTCAGCGACGATGAATATCTCGAGGCGCACCCCGAGAGACGACCTGTCGTTGTCATTGACAACTTCCTGCATAAGAGCCAGGAGGGGACTGTTGTCTATGACAAGATCGCCGAATGGCAAGTGAAAGATATCTATATTCCAAGGTTGAAAGCTGACTTAAGACAGGGCCGCTCGTGTCACTACCTCCAATATTGCTCACGTTATCTTCTTGACTCACGATGTTTCTTTCGGCAAATCACTATCCAAGGCATTGCCTGACCGTGTGTTCCGTCAGATCAGTCTCTCCGACACGAGTATTGAGGTCGCCAAGCGATTTGTCATTAACCACATTGACTTCGAAAGCGAAGACGCAGAAGCTGGGATCAAGCAGTTGACTCCCTCTCAACGTCGCAAAGACCTCGGCGAGCTCGACGGCGTCCTGCCTGCTCTAGGCGGTCGTCTCACAGACCTCGAGTTCTTGGCGCGCAGAATCAAGGCTGGTGAGACACCGCGCAAAGCTGTCCGTGAGATTGTTGAGCAATCTGCTAGCGAGATCTTGAAAATGTTCGTGCTCGGTCAGGAAGATGGTGGCCGCCAATGGACACAACAACAAGCCTGGTTACTCATCAAACAGCTTGCGAAGGATAAAAGCATTCGGTACAACGAGATCTTGCTGTCGGACTCTTACAAGTCCGGCGGCGAGAAAGCACTTGCAGCTCTGGAGCAAGCAGAACTCATCGCCATTCAATCCTACAACGGCCGCCCATATGCCATCAAGCCCGGTCGTCCAGTCTACCAGCCTGCGTTCGAGAAGCTGACCCAAGATAAGGTCTTGGAGTCACGCATGGATCTCGCAGTCTTGGCAGAGGGCATCAAAGCCGAAACGCAGAGTATTGACAAGTATGAGCAAGAGTTGCACCTTCTGGGTGAACTGCCGAGACAGCCGGCAGAATTGACGAGCCGTGTCAACTATCTCTTGAGCAAAATCATGGCTAGCCAAGCCAAGGTCGAGGCTTACGAGAAGCAGAGCGGCGATCTTAAGAAGATTTTGACCACAGAATACTAGGATGTAAACATAGAGGATCGCGGACGCTAGCATCCCATCTCAGCCTTTGTAATAACAATCCAGTTCGATTTTTCGAATGTATGCCGATATTGTGTAAGCACGCCGGTTGGCAATGTGTAGCATGCAAGGCTGTTCCACCGTCGTTCTTCTACACTGCAACCAGATACTCGAGACACCGAGTGAAGGGTTCGGCATCATACTTTGCATACCTCGTCCTGTCAGTCCTCTCAAACAATCACATGGTCTGGACCAGTGATTCTTTTTCTTGCTTCAAAGTGGTTGATTATATTTCCGTGAATTTATTCTTTGCTGCATGGCTTGTAAAACGCAGATGATTCATTGGATATCAGATCTTATATAGGCTTTGACAGCACCGCCGTCAAATATGCCGCCGCCGCCACCGCCATTTATCGACCAGATCGACAACTTCTTGGAATCCCTCCGCTCCTGTGTATCCATCTTTATCGACACCATCTTCGTAATTGCACTTCCCTCATTGCTCAGATCTTGGTTTGACCCTGCTTCCAACTCGACATTGTCGTTTCGTTTGCCGAACCGCCACCAACCCGAGTGGCTATGGCGTGAGGGTGCAGGGTGGCGATGTGAATTTCGCGAGCAGGTTCGGAGGGTTATTGCTCGTAGGCTGGGGAGCGAGGCGCAGATGATGCCGACGTTTACTTCCATGCTTGACAGGAGCGCTGCGGGGCCGTTGTATTTGCTCACGTCCGAGTTGGTTGCGATGATGTAGAGGGGTCCTAGTCTGGCGATTGATACTAGACATACACTGTAACGACGTGCGGGTCAGTAAACTTCGCCTTCTGCTGTGTTAGATTGATAGGATTCACTCACAAGCCTCCGAGGGCGAATACGCCTATCAGACCTGCTTTTGAACGATAGGGTAGATTTAGACCTCTGAGGAAGGGCATCGGCATGCTCAGGAGTATCAGGTCGGTAATGATGTTGATCGTCGCATCGCTGAACCACTTTGCCTTGAAGTTCATGCAATGCGCTGCACTTAACCCATCCCAAAAGTAGTGGACGGGTACGCAGAGGAGCAATGATCCAACGACCGACCATGTTCCTGTTTGGCTCGTGTTAGTGTCTTGATACACAAAGACGTAGACACTGGACGATACTGACCATATGCTGCGACAAAGACCATCATTCCGATGATGACTCTTTGAATCGTCTTGTCTTTGAAGATTCGCATATACTGTAGCAGGATCGAGAGCTTTGTCAAGGTCAACCCGGCGAGATATATTGGAATTGCTTTATACAGGGCCTCGAGATATGTCAGCTTGATCAGGTCGGCTTTGTGCAGACATCACCCGTACCTTTCGCAGATTCAGGAGGTCATCCGCTGAGAGCATATCTGACGATAGACCTTGTCCGTTCTGGACCTCTGAGAATAGTCAGCATCGTTTGGGTCTAATTGCTGACTGGAATCGCATACCAATAAGCACAAACACTGCCTGCGCGACAGAAAAGCACTATTCACGTGTTAGGGATGCTCAATCGCCGGATCATGATACCCAAAAGACGTACAAATGCTGCCGCAATGACCCAGTCTTCTGGACCATGATTTCGTGTGACGATCATGCGAGTAAACAGACGCAGAGACAGGATGATGAAAGCCAGTACAAGGAAGACAAAGACGATGACCACCTGAGTTGTTCCATGTCGTCCACCCCAGTGAGCCATGGCTAGGTGTGTGGGGTTGTAAGGGGTAGTCGGGACCAGAACAGCGACGGGCAGTAGCGAGTGTTTGTAGTTCGCGAACAGATCGCGCCATGACCGCCGGCTGCAGGACAGTTGAGGGCGCGCCGTGTCTCTATCGATGAACCAATGCCATGCGGACGGGATGCGGCGATTGGGGCGTTGGATCACCAGTAGCCGCACAGAGATGGCATTGAGTTGCCGCGAGGGGTCGAACCCTTTCTCCTTGGCTCAAACTATCGAAGAAGCTAGCTCTCGAAGGAAGGAACATCCCAGCAGGGATACGCCTTGGTTCCCTTGAGACCTCGTTCCTTCGACAGAGCCACGAATTTTGCAATGGATGTTAAGAAACCAGAAACTAGCAGCAGGCCGTTTCCATCTTGCTTACCATTTGACTCTCGTTTCCCCACGAAATCGAGGATAGAGATGCAACGGTGCGGACATGTTCGGTCAACGATGGCTGAATCTTATTAAGACTGGACCACCAGCTGAAAGAGGGTTTACGATTGTCAACTATCAGTAAAATGCTGAGCAGACACACCAACTTCCCTAGATGTGGCCTTCCTGTTATATAACGACGTGGTGTTAGGCAGATCGAGAGACGCCAAAAGGAGATGCTGATTGCAAAATTGGTAGGAATCTCGCTTCGAGATGATGACTTCACACTGTTAGGGCAAGCTCAATCTTGAGACCACCTATATCAGCCCAGAATGATGAACGGAAGATATATCTGCAGAGCTCTCTTAGGGCAGAATCCTGACCGTTGAAAGTCTTGTGCAATGCGACAATTCGTCTTAACGCGCCTGAATTCGGTGAGACACCTCTGCCTTCTTGGTTGAAACATGGCCAGCTAAGAGTATGGGATTTCATCAAGAATTTGATCACTGTAGAGATATGATAGGAAAGCTATGTGATATGGACTGATTCAGTCTATTGACCGCGACACCTTGTCTGTATTGATATCAAAGAAGCCCATCAGAACTGCAAGAACTGCTCCTTGACTCCACATGATTCCGACCCAAGAACCTGAGTCTGCTTCGGCGATGAGCACAGCGACAATAGCCGTAGCATTGTGGAACTCAGTCAGATGGGATCAGAGTCTCGCCATCCTCGCGGATTGCGACCTCAAACGTCTCATCGACAGGATGGAGCTGCATCGTGTACTTGACATGAGGCTTCTCGTTAGTGGCTTCGGTAATTTCATCATCTGAGGAAGTATAGAGCATAAACAGCTCATCAGCAAGTCCGTCAACGCAATTGTGAATCGATCTCGCTCCCAGGTCACGAACGTAGTGATTCTCGGACAGAAACTTGCAGAGATCTCCGTCCCTCACGAGTGACAGATGAAGATGACCGACTGGATGAGGAGGCTTGTTTGTTAGATCGATTGGAAGACGGATGTCATCATCCAAGGACCTCAAAAACTTGTGGTGGATCACGGCAGCTTCGTCGCGACTGAAGGGGAAGAAGGGCAAGAAACTATCAATACGTCCGGCCACAGCAGGCTTGCAACAGTTAGTCACGTCAGGAGACAATAGGCTGGCCTTTGGCTTACAGTGTATTCTTCGACGAAAAGTTTGGAAAGATCTCGTTCGAGAGATTTGATCGACACCTTCCGCTTTTGACAGTCACTCTTGCCCTCAAGGTTTCTATTGTAGAACTTCGAGATAAGGTCATCACCTTTATTGGATGCGAGAATCCAGATGGACTTGGAAAAATCGACCACCGTGTTCGAACGCAGATCCATACCAACACTATGCACAAAATCAGACAGCTTCCCTAAGTTTCGCAAAAAACGACTTACCCGGAGTCCAGATTCGTAAGCAAAGACTGACGCACTTTGATGTTGGTTTTGTCAAACTCGTCCAAAAACACAACACACCTTTGGGCTGTATGGCTGGCCAAGTAATTGTTCAGAGGAGATCCTACATCCTTGAACGGAGCAGCAGCACCGAACAAACTCCTCGGATCTTGCATCTTGCTCATGTCAATATTGCAAATTTCTGTACCCAGGAGATGTCCGAGACTAGTTGCAAGCTCTGTCTTGCCGTGACCTGAAAGACCAGCGAAGGTCAGGACTAGAGGTCTTCTCCTGTCCATGGCATCATATGCAAGGATCTTGTTCTTGACAATTTCCAGAGTGTGGTCTTGTCCCACGATATGGAAGGGAAGCTGGAGAATCCTTGGACATCCAAGAAGTTTCGCTAGCTGGCGTTGTTTCTTTGTCGCAAGCTTTGTCAGGCTTGCACGATGGAGATGGTATCGGACAGTGAGGTTCAAGGTTTCTTCGAGAACAATTCGATGCTGTTTCTTGGCCCAGGTGGCCAAGGGATGAACAGGGTTGTCCTTGACATATCCTTCGTTGGGCATCTTGATGTAGGTTGACCACATGTGCTCTGGTACGCAGTAAGGAGTGGCGCCGTAGGAAAGCAACAGCGCAACAACCTTGTCGACATTCTTGTATGTCCATTTCGAATACATTATTGAGGCGGCCAGAAGAGGAATGTTTGATGGGTCTCTTGCTTGAGGGTCGGCTCCATACTCCAGAAGAAGTCCCACGATATCTACAGCATTTCTCTTTACTGCGTAGAATAAGGCGGAGTGACGGTCGTTGATATTGTCTGAAATCTGGCGCTCGACAATTCCACGATCGTGACTCTGGAGGTAGTTCTTGATCTCATCCTTACAACAGCCGTTCAAGATAGCCGCAGCCACAGTCTTGGGTGTGAAGAGTACGCATTCTCGAAGGGTTTCGCGAGGCAATCTGAGAGTATCCAAGGTCAAGAACGTCGGGAGCTGTGATACGGTTGACATGATTCCACAGCCGTGAAGAGGAATGAATTGGAGGAAGTGCGAGTAGAGATCATCTTATATGTGACTTTTCGCCCGGTCAAAGATGCTTTGCATGTATTGGAAGGTGAAAGACCTGAAAACCTGGATCCTACAACACAATGCTTGTCATGGGTTGTATCCAGACAAAAGAGTCTCAATCTCGTGTTGTGATTCATTGTCCCTGTACAGCATAAGCATTGATATGGTGTTGAGCGAAACAAACCCATCACGATTTGACAAAAAGCAAAACCAGAAGGAGATCCCATGTTGCATCAACGAAGTTCATGCACAGAGTACAGTGTCTGAGACAATTCGGATTTTACAGGTGTTTGCTGAAGCGCAGATGCTGTTTCGTGCAGAGCTACAAATCCGCCCAGAATGAGATATGCACCTTCCTTTGAGTCGTGCATTTGACACATGACAAACACTGGCGCCGAAATCATGCTGGGCTAGGAAGCTTCGATTGATTTCTGGTCTGGTCTTGTCACGACCCATGTACGGGTCTTTGAATTCCTACATCGTCCTGTGCTCCTACGATGCTGTTCTTTTGTCACCCAAAACTGTACATTGTTCTTTCCCATGCTTGTAACGAACCCGAAAAGCGCTTTTCACATGTAAATTATTTTTCAAAGCCTCATGTATTAGAGCTTCGATGCTCAACGATCGTTTGCTCCATCCAGAAATCCCAAGTTTTTCATCCTCTCGGCATTGAGCCCGCTGAATTCTCTGCGACGTCTCTCCTTTTCTTCTGCATCTGGACTATTTGTTGTAGGTGGCGTTGCGACCTGCATTGGTGATTCCGCGTACTTTGGCACACGTTGAAGTCCACCAGCAGCACCCTTGATCGAGAAACCTTCTGCACCGGGTGATTCACCATTGCCAGTTTGCATGTCCTCTTCGCGCATGCCTTCAGTTGGGGGAGGCGGAGGTGGCGGAGGGGCAGGTGCAGATACTCTGGCCTTTTTACCGAGTGGATCGTCTTCGTGTGTGGCTCCAGCTGTCGAGCTTTCCTCATTTCGTGCTCGCTTCAGGTTTGCAGGACTTGTTGACACAGCAATGTCGTTGTTGTTATCCATGCCAGTAACATCGGTGTCGGCATCCTTGGGCGAATCGACCTGCATGGCATCCATGCCTGTCTGGTCCGAGCCTTGTCCTTTGCGTTGATCGTGCTCTTTTTTCTTCACAACAGCCCGCTCGAAGAAGTCAGTCACGAATTTCTTGACCGCTTTCTCTTGTCTGGGGTCGATTTTGCTTGGATCAGTAACACGCTTGTTCTTGAAATCTGAGTTGACGAGCTTTTTCGAGCATTCTTTAGCAAAGCGCTTGATGTCGTCTCTGTCGAGTTTGCCCTTGTACTTGTTTGCGACGTGAATGACAGATGGGAAGAGCTGGACGACCGTTAGTTATGATGCCTGATCTCACGTTATGCAATCAAACATACCGTATTTTCGTAGACCCTCTTTTGCTTCTCCTCGGGCAACGACCGCCACTTCTCATCAGATTTGGCTTTGGTAGGTGTCTCAGTCGGCGTTGCAGTGGCCGAGGGCTTGTCAGTGCCCGGGGTTTCCTTCTTGTTGACGATTCCTTGGATCAAGTCTTCGAGCTTCTGTGCCTCAGACAAAACCTTGGGCGGTGGAGGAGGAGGCGCTTTGATTGCCGATTGAGTAGGCGGGACCCATTGGACATTGCCGTCACCGTCATAATAATAGCGTGTGCCGTTTTGGTCGAATGCGACATACCAGCCAGGCGGAAGCTCAGTAGGTAGAGGAGCTCGAGGTCTGAACGGAGGACGAGGACCGCCCTGGTAGAAACCTCCTCTATGCCCGCCTCCGCGTGGACCCGAAGGAATTGCCTTGGCGGATGGCCCTTTGGGTCCTTTGGGTGCTTCGACCGACCTTGAGCGCGAGCGAGACCGACTTCGCTCGCGGTTCTTCCTTTCAGGACGGTCCAGTCTCTTTTCTTGTTGCAACAGGTTGGGGTCTCTTTTCACGCGTGGAATGCGGTAAGCGATGACTAGCTTGCTCCACTCATCGTATATCTTTGCAGCTTGCGATTTGACTCTCTCGTCTTCGTGTTCGAGTAGGCCTTCGACAGTGACATCGATCTTGGAATCGACAATCTTGTTGCGTGTCAAGCGAGGAATCTTGTTAAGAATGTCCAGAATCTGCAATAGGATATTCGTATCGTCGGCATAGGTCTTGAGGAGTTTGTTGAGGATAACATAACCGTGCATCTTGGCCACCTTGAATTGCACGTTCTCGTTCTCGCAATTCTGTATACGATTGAGAAGTTTGACAATGATCCACTTCTCCTGGCTCTTGTATATTTCACCCATGACGACCTTGACGTCTGCTGGGCCGAGCTGCTTAAGCTCAATGCTGTCAATGTATTCTTCGTCATCTTCGGAGGCCTTCTTCTTGCGAGGCTTTTTCGTGTGCGCGGCATTCTCCCAGTCTTCGTTTCCAAAGATACCGAGAGCTTTTTGAATGGTTGATGAGAGTTGAGTTCCACGGTCATCGGTTTGCGTCTTTCCGCCAATGAATCCAGAACAGTTTGGCTCGCCGCAATAACAGGGTTGAGGGTCGGCTCCGTAGCGGTCGACATTGTAGTTGAAAGTAAGCTCTTCTCCGGCTTCGATTTGACGCTCGGCAAAGATTCCCATGCGGAGTCGGTCCCCTACAACCCATTTGTCGACATAACAATTCGGATTGCACGAATGGTTGCAGAATCGACCGAGATTTCCTCTCTTGGTTGCATCAACGAACTCGCTTTTGGCGAGTGACATGAAGTAGAAGTGTTTGATGCCTTCTTGGTCGTATTGGTGCATGCGCCGCCTGAAGGCAGGCTCTGAGATGACCTCGCCAATGTATTCAAAGATGAAGTCATTTGGCTTGAGATCTCTGTTAGCACGTAGACCGAAGCCTTTCTTGTCTGTTTTGATGACAGAAACGTCGGCATACACCTTGCGTTGGAAGCGTTGGTTTTGGCAGCCGTCTCCGCAGCCGCAATCCCCAGGGCACTCCATCTTGGTGGCCCGGTTGATACAGTCCGAGTCTTCGCCACAGGCATTGTTGGATTGTGTTCGCGCATCTACAAACAGTCAGTGAGTGACCAATACGGTAGATCTATAGTAGAACAAACCCCATTCTTCGACACAGTCGCATTCAAGCGCCTGTTCGGTAGTGCCAAGATGCCTTGCGCCATACGTGCAATCAGACAGGACATCAAAGGTCGAAGTGGCTTCATCAGTAGCATCTGGCAGATCGTTGAATAATTGTCGCGGTCCGGTAATGACTTTTTGCGACATGGTGCGGGACAGCTTTGGGGCTTTGCCCGGCTCAAGCTTGATGCTGAGATCGCCACCTATGGTTTCTTCACGCTCACCCTTCACAGCCGGTGATTGTGCAGCGCTCGGCTGCTTTGATGAAGGAGTCTCCTTCTTGACTTTGCGAGGTGTGTCTCCATTTGATGGCGGCCGCGCCTGCATGTCTGCGATGCCCGAGAAAGATTCGCGCGTCGCTGCTGCCCCCTCAGTTGTGTCAACTGCTATGTCCATCTTTTCCACTTCTGTTGTGAGGCTTTTGCCCCTGCTATCCTGCGAGCCAGGCATGCCGGTGATGTGGTCTGACGGAGTCGAGCGCTGCGCAAGGCAAGAAGGTCGTGGTGGTTGACGAGCGGACAGATTTTATAGAGCCCCAGATTCGTCGAAGGTCTTGTGGCCAACACGCATCCCGATGGGCCGACGGCGCCGTACGAACGAAGATTGAAGTGCAAGGGCTACGGTTTGCGACGCGGAGGATGGCGCGTGGGCTGCTGGCGGCGTGGAGTTACTGGAAGCGAGAAATGTGCTCAACGCATGTGGCAAGCTCTTGATGGTATGAATATGATCGCAGGAAGGAGGCGATTGGGCTCGTGTAATGACCGCTTGCAAGTAGACGCTTCTCTGAATCTGATTTAGGTCTTGGTCTAGGTCTTCACAGTCACTTGCACATACATTGACTACAACGGGCAGGAGCTCTCTACAACAGTCTTCCCATTAACCTCTGCCAGCTGTGAGAACCGTGCCTGTACAATGAGCGAGTCGAATGCGTTGACTGTGTCTTGTCACGACCGACGACAGGGATGATGAGAGAGAGATGGACGCCATCTTCGTCAATTGATGGCACCGTTTCGTCCAAAGCTTGGCGCGCAGACCAACTCCACCCAGAGGTCACCCTGACCTACCTGTGCCTAATCAACTTTCGAGATTCGTCACACTGAACCGTCGCTCGGACTGATCCAAACTGATACTTATACCAAGTAAAAGTCATCTTCGAACGAGTCTCGACATATGGTTTGACTTGCTCAGCTCAGCTCAGCCACAAACTGGCCACTGGACTCGTGGACTGCAGCGCCGTTCGTCTGCCGCGATAGTTCATGGCCATCTCCCTGGTTGCTGCGATTGTTGACTTGATGCGTCGAGGCAGAAATGCTTGCACAGGTGCCGCATGCAATAAACACTGCACAAGCAGTACCTGGAGGTTAAGGTTTAGGCGGGTCGAAATGCTTGTCGAGACTACTCGAGTACAGGTGCAAGGTGAGCCGAAGCGAGATAGATGCGAGAATGTTGAGAAACCTTGGTTGAATTCTTTTGCAAGGAACATCTGCCAGGCGCGCACTTGCATGTGTCTCGATGCAATGCGGGCTCCTGATACGACGCGGAAATTTCGAGTTCGTAGCAGACCAGGGTTGCTAGACCCGGCACTCTGGAGCACAGCAAGAAGCCGTCTGTCTGTAATCCCCAATGGCCCGTGGCCGTGGGCCAATGAAGCGATAAAAAGACAGTGCTTTAAGAATCGGTTGCTCTTTGTAGCTGCGTGGCTCCATGTAAGAACTGACGAGGCCTTTGCGTTAGCGCAAAGGTATCCGGGTTGAGAATTTGCCTAATTTTGAATGACAGCGATGATCCCAAGGCTTTACCTCGCAAGCAAGGTAGAACCACTGTCGTGTGCTCATCCAACGATCTAGGGAGACTGCTCATAGATCAGGGGCCTGATGTGCCGATGGCTTGGTTGCGATGATAGGTAGCTGTCCCTTCTCCACGAGCGAGCGACCGTGCCTCCTGAGCTGAAGGAACCGACACCCCGCACCAGATGTCGTTGTCGCGAGATGCGCCGAAGCGTGAAGACAAGGCTGAAGTCGAGCAATCATGAACCTAAGGACAACAGAACCAACCTGCCGAGCGTTTCATGTTGGGTTGCCGTGTACCGGGACGAGCGGGCCCATTCCAAGAGTGCGGGACTCTCGAAGCCGAGAAAGTCAACTCAATCCCAGCCTTGCGGATCGTGTCTTCTTGCGCGGATTCTGTCAATAGCAGAATACTCGCTCGAGGCAGTGGAACAGGTGTTGTTCACGACAGAACAAGCAAGCAGCCTGAGACTGTATGTCAAATGGAAGATGACTCTCACACAACCCGGATTGGCGGCATCGACTGGCCTCGGTGAAGCATGACATCCATCTTGCAGGAGATGTGCACCTAGGATGCAGTACCTGCATGCATCAACCTCGCCCTCTAGAACCGAAACCCCAGCCCTCTCTGAGCCTTGACTTGACGGACCCATTCTCCACTCTGATTCCTGTTGCTCGCGGCTTTTTTTCTTTCTCCCAGTGCTGAATGATTACATTCGTTTCTTTCTTTCTCTGCGCCTCGTGGGATTTTTCTTGACCTTCTCTATGCTTTCGTTCAAGGCAGGCAGTGTTTTTCGTTTTGTCGTCTGACTGACGCACCCTCGTTTCACCAGCTGCACTCGTTTCCTTTCTCATATCTGAGACTTGGCCCTATTTCTTTGTAATACATGTTCGCCTTCTTCTCTTCTTCCTCGTTACTTCTCCGGCTCGTTACAGGATGAACCCTCGGGACGTGAGCTTTAATGCGCACGAGCAGCTCGAGATATTGGCCGAGATCATCAAGTCTAGCAATATCCATCCGGACGTGGTCGTCCACTTTATACGACAGAACGGCATCATCCCCGTTTGGGGTGATGTGGCGCTCCCAAGGGGTATGTATCTTGCGCTTACGCGAACGCGGCTCGCCCACTGACTTTGCTCTTTCAGGACGGACTGTCAATCAATGCAGCAACTGGTTTTACAGTGTCATGAACCAACCTGGTCCTTCTGGACCCGCTTCTGGCCATCACAGATCCCAGAGTCTTCAGGGGCCCGTTCCGGCATCCTCTCTGAAACGCCCGTTCAGTCCAGATCAACATTCTTTTGCAGGTGGCCGTCTTCTTGTGCCCAAGCCACCAATGTCCACCATCGGAAATATACTCAATCAACAACCTGAGCCGCCGAAGAAGAAACGCGGCAGACCTACGAATGCAGAGAAGGCTGCTAGAAGCCAGCTGGAGCTCTTACATGGACAGCCATTGCCGCCGCCGTCTCGACGTATACCTCCTCTTGCGAGCGCTAGCAGCAGCGGTGCTATCGCACCAGGCCCTATATCCATCGCGGCACACGCTGCCCAAGCTGCAATGACGCCGCAGATTCGCGACCAGCCTCACAGTGCAGGAGAATCCGAGACCTCTTCTGGCAAGAAGAAGCGAGGTCGTCCCTCCAGCACAGAAAGGGAGACGCGGCGATCACAACAAGCATATGGCGAGCCCCAAGAAGCTGCTCCAGGACCCAGCCATTCCGGTCCATCACGATATCCAAACATACTCTCTCCTGAGGAAACCCCTGGAGAAGGGAGTTCCAGACGACAAGAAGGCTCACCAAGGGGCGATCCAGCGACATACCGATAGTCCTGCGCCCATCGAGCATCACACCCACAACATACACGAAAAAGCCACACCAAAGACCTGTCACTTTTTAATGAAACAACGATCACGGATTCCATTGGGTCAGATCTGGCTCACGCCGGTTCGTCGAGACCAACCCTCATCTTCAGCTTTTCTTCTTATCGTCTTTTGCGTCAAGGTTTCTACATTTCTTTTGTTGGTTTCCCGCGAAACAATTATGACTGGATTGGATCATTGTCATGATGTTGTTTTCCTGATGGCTTCACACTTTACGGCCTACTAATGTCTTGTTCTTTTTCTCCATCTACGTTCTTGGCAAGAGATTATGCTCGAAGATTATGTTTACGAACTGGGTGGACGCACATTATTTCTGTTGTTTTCAGCGATCTGACAGTTATGATTTGGAGTTGTTTCTTGGATACAGTATGCTGTGTATGAATGAGATACTTGTCTTGACCACGCTCATTGAGGAATGACTTTGACTGGAGCCTTTGCTGAGAGACTGACCCTGTGCTCGAGTCCATGCATCTCCTTTCCGGGAGTCAGACACACCAAGCATAGAATCCCTATGCCAAAAGGTCTCGTATGGTCGCTTAATTACCTTCTGAATTACTGGTGCTTGAACACTCACTGTCGGCGCCTTTTCATCACGAAAAGTATGTTGATGGATTCAGCAGCCGAAATCCCACCCAAGAATAGCACGCAGCATACATAGAACGAGGGGGATATCGCGGGGACGAAAGTCAAGTGGAGTTAGAAATCGTGCTCGCATGAAATAATACTATCTTACAGGCTCTACTATCAATCCAACGATCGCACATGTAAAGAGGTCGTTAATTATATCGATGGAACCGCCCTGCAGTTCCATCTCGTTCTTTTCTATGCAAGTCGGCTTCCACGAAGCTCGATTTACCGTCGTATAGCGGTTGGTTGTGTGTTGGTTGCAGAAATAATTTTGGTGTCGTGTCACTGAAGAGCTCAAGGAGCCTGGACGTTGGACTTGTTCTCGCCGTGCTCGAGGTCACCGTGCTTCTTGACCTTCTTGCCCTTCTTCTCGTCCTCGGACTCCTTTTGCTTAACGGCGGATTCGCGCTGCTTAATGCGCTCTTCCTCGGCAGCGACCATGTCTAGGTGGTGTTAGTCAAGTTCGGCGCTCAGTAAAATGTCAAAGTAGCTTACCCATCCATTGGTCCTCACCCGAGTAGCGCTCGTGGTGAATCTTCTTCTCAATGACGTGCTTGTGGGTAGGGTCGTTAGGATCGAGGACCTTGACGGTCTCCCAGCGGCCCTCGCCCTGGTTCTTGTCCTTGGCCTCAAGTGCCAAACTGGCAATAACGACGGCCAGAGTCAAACCCTGAGCGTAGACACGAGCCTGGACGAGCTTTTGTTGACCACTAAGGTAAGGGTTGCGGCCGACAATGCCGAATGCGGCGGTGATCGAGGCGACCCATGAACCGAAAACAATGCTGTATCGGTTCTTGTTTCCCCAATCCATTGCGCGCTGGGAGAATGGCTTCTGCGACTCGAGCTGTTCTTGAATGGTCTGCTGCTGGTCGGTGTACTGCTTCTCAGGATGGCGGCTAGCCTCGTAGGTGCGCGAGTAACGGTCGGCCTGGATAATGGCGGCGAAAGTACCAGCACTGGTGATCAGGAAGGCGCGGAACGGCAGGGAAAGGCCACGGAAAGCAGGGTATCTCCTGCTGGCGCCCAAGACACCGACAGCACCAGCTGCTGTACCGAGCAGACCACCGATGGTACCTCCATAGACGGTAGCGCTGCACAGGTTGTTAGAAGTGCTCGCATGCGCGTATCGTGCCTGCAAGATCAGCGACGTACTTGTAGTGCTCCTGCTCTTCTTCCTTTGTGAGAATCTTCATGATGTGCTGATATGTGTGGGTTAGAGGGGAAGGTGGGATGCAATTGACGGGCGGAGCAAGGTGTTTTGATGTATGACGACGTCGAAGAGTGAGGTCAAGATGTGCAACAACAAAATAATTAATAAGGGCCCAAGTCCGTATCTCGCCGATATCACTCTGACGTACACGCCACCAGCAGACACCGCGGTGTTTGCGAGTTTCGGGCGGCCTGTCAAGAATCAGTCGCATCCTGAACTCTAACGCCGCCCGATTCATGAGAAATCCGAGCCACGAGCCTCAGCCGCCTCTACCGAACACTTTTTACCCGTCACCTCGTTACTAACAAATCGATAAGATCTCCGAAGGACGATCGATCTTGGTCCGGCGCATTCTCATCTCCAAGTTCCATCTGTAATGTAAATCCGCGTCCAAGAGGTGGATTGCGAGATCTGAAAACACTCGGATGTTCGACGTATAACTCTCAAGGATTTGTTTGGGAACTGACTCATCGATTTCATGTATTGTTCGCAAAAGATCTGGCAAGTTGCATGAACGAGCAGGCGCGACCAGAAACCAAAAGCTTGGCATCGAACATAATCAGGCAGGCGTAAGCGCATCTCGGCCAGAAATTCTCAATTGACCAATTATTTCCCATTTCACAAAAAAAAAGATGCCTCTACCACTGGGAAAGACGGTCAAATCCCGCGCAGATGTCTCCGACGACGAGAACGACTACGAAGAGTACTCGGGAGACGACTCATCCGCATCCATCATCGAGACAGGTGAAGGTGATGAAGTCGACATTTTGAGCTCTTCCGACGAAGACGCAGAAGAGGACGTCAAGGATAAGCTGAGCAACATCTCGTTCGGCACACTGTCAAGAGCTCAGGAGTCTATTTCGAAAAAGCGCAAGAGAGCCGCAGGAGACGATGATGAAAAGGAGGACAAACTAGAAGCTCTTCGCGCTCGTCTGCGAGAGCTGAGAGAGTCCAAAGGTGTAGAGGCCGCTCCCAAGAAGAACAAGAAGGAGGCAGAGAAATCTTCGAGCAGACCTGCAGCGAAGAAGTCACGAACAGCAAAGGACGCCAGCGACGACAGCGCTTCAGATGGCAGCGACAGCGACTCGGACGAGGATGGTCCTCCCCATGCCCGTAGCTCCAAGCACGCACCCATGGCGCAAGCATCGAACAGACAGGTCACCCGCAAACGCCAGGTCATTGATGTGCCCAAGCGACAAATCCGTGACCCTCGATTCGGCCCACTAGGTGGTCCTGTGGATGACGCGGCTCTTGCAAAGAAGTACTCCTTCATCAACGACTACCAGGATTCAGAAATGGCCGAGCTCAAGGCCGCCATCAAGAAGACCAAGAGCGAAGACGACAAGGCAGTCCTCAAGCGCAAACTGCTCAGCATGGAGAGTAAAAAGAAGGCACGCGAAAACAAGGAAAGAGAACAGGAAGTCATACGCGATCACCGCAAGAAGGAGAAGGAGGCCATTGCCCAGGGCAAGAACCCTTTCTACCTGAAGAAGTCGGAACAGAAGAAGCAAGCCCTGGTCAACAAGTTCGACAGCATGAAGTCCAAGGACAGAGAAAGACTCATCGAGAGACGCAGAAAGAAGGTCTCACAAAAGGAGAAGAAGAACATGCCCGCTCCCAGACGCATGTAAACTTCTTCTTCTTCTTCATATCGTTACGGGCTTGCTTGACGAAATGCACATTTTTCCCTATACCCCATGTGTGATCAAGCTCCAAGCAAGGTGGAAATGGTCATGAATTCGAATTACCTGAATATCCAGAAAAATTAACTGCTAGAACGAAGATTATAAAGAGATTCGTCGCATCGGGTATCTTTCACCCCACTACTCCTGGGGCTCCTCAGTCTCTTGCTCACCCTCCTCGTTGTCCTCGCCTTCCTCACCGTCTTCCGCGCCCTGTTCGGCCTCGTTTTCGTTTTCGTCTTCGTTCTCGTTGTCGTTCTCCTCGTCATTCTGCTCGTTGGTCTGGTGCTCATCCTGTCCGTCCTTCTTTTGGGCCCTGGCCTGCTCAGCATCCTCCAGAATAGGCTTGACCGAGTCCTGTCTTGGGTCGGGGATGCTCTCCTTCTCGAGGTTCCACTTCTGCATGGCGATGATGATATCGACGGCAAGCTGGCCATTCTTTCTGAGGGCCTTGTCCCATTGCGGCGGCATGCCCGAATCACTGGTGACAAGGTTTCTTGCGACGCTGCTGATGAGAAGCTGGCGCATGGGAGACTCAAGGTCAGTGTTGGCGTAGATGTATTGCACGCGACGGAGGGCAGGGTATGTGTCGGACTCCTTGTACCAGTTGCGGACGCTCTTGAGCACCTCCAGGGTGAGATCGCGGATCTCCCACTTCTCGGCCTATGGTTGTCGTGAGCTTTTGCCATTATCTGAAACCAACAAAGATGACTTACCATCAAGTAAAGATCCAGCAGAAGTGTCAGGTCCTTCTCTGATTCGGGAGTGGGCGTGTGACCACTGTACAGCCATCCAACAAAGATTCTGAAAGGCTCATCTTCCTCGTCCGGAAGACCGAATTGGCGGTTCTTGTTTTCCTTGCTGTAGAAGATGTTGCGGAAAAACTTGCTGCGGTGGCACAGAAGCTTCTCGTGCAGGATCCATTTGGTGTTTTCTTGACCGACATAGATGTCGACCATGTCATGAGACAAAAGCCTATAATATTACCATTAGCATTTTGGCTTTGATCGAGAGCCACACCCTCCGATCGCGCGAAACGTACTCATTAAGAGGCTTGTTCTGGTGTTCTGCCATTGTGATGGATTGAATGTTGTCCTTCAAGGATAGAAAAGTAATTAAATATAATTGTCGAAAACCCGCGAGACTCGAGAGTAGAAGAACGAGGGACTGGGCTATTTATCAAAGCAGGGAAGCAAATCGTGGCTTGAACAAGAGACCTCGAAAAGAATGAGGCGCAGGCACGGCAGAGCAGGTCTCCTCTGCTTATTAGCGAAAAAGAATGGGCTGGGATCGATCGTGTAAGACCTGGCATGGTATCTTGCGTCACTCTGCAGTTATGGAACGTCACTTGTCCAAAACTTGGACAGCGGGGCTGGCTTTTGCTTCTCCAGTTGCATCTTCCTTCTCCTGATGATCGCGAAACGTCTATCGTGACATTTCTTGCAGTCGAGTTTTTCCATGTCGGATGTTCTGTTCAACGGTGTCTCGTGCCTGACCTACAAAAGCGAGCGAGGCTCTCGAAAGTCAAGGACAACCCTGATCACCCCAGGAACGATGATTGATCGATGTCATGCCCTTGACAGTGTAGGACCCAGAAGACTTTGCTCTACTCGGAAAGTGAACGAGGCAGGTAACAAGACAGAGTCGAGAGCGACTTTCGGCATCTCGATTATGTGAACTTCTCATGAGTGAGCCGCAAGGGATTCAAGGAATTAACTTGAATCGAACAATGTGAACAGCAATACGTCTTCGCTCCTCGCCAGCACTTCACTACTTGTTCTCACTCATGGAAGCTGCTGCCTTATACTACTAAAATCCAGTTGCAACGAGTGTTGTAATCTTCTCAAACATGCGCAACCCTTTCACCTCAGCCATTGCACTCCTATATTCATTGACTCACACGCTCTCACTTCCTTACCAATTCATCAGATTTTCCTAACCACATTGCGCTTCGTCTTTCTCATTACACAACCCTGTTACTAGGCATATCAACCCAGTCAACAACAACCACAACATCCTCAGTTGTCACGATGTCTCCAACCAGCGGCCCAGGAGCGTCGCTAAGCACCATCAGGTATTTGCGCAAGCACCAAACACATGGACTCTCTGGCTGATAGACCTTTATCAGATTGCTCTACTCACCTATGGTCACTGTACGTGTGGGCCCCGACAAACAAGACTTCTGCATACACAAAGAATTACTTTGCTCCAAATCAACATACTTCGCCAAAGCTCTCTCTGGACAATTCAAGGAAGCCCAGACACGCGTCGTCGAACTTGATGACGTTCGTGTGATACTTTTCAGAGTGTTTGTTGCTTGGTTGTACACCGGCAGTGTCGCCTACGAATCTTCAGAGTCGGACGCCTCCCCGGAAGACGAATTTGCCCAACTCGATACGGCGCTCGAAGAGGAACATCCCTATGAATGGGAAGAAGACGAAAACCAAGTTGACCAAGATGATTCCTGCCTTGACGATCTCGCGAACTTTGAGACAGACGCTCCCCAAAGTTGGACCTACCTGATTCTCGGAGCTCTGTTCGTATTGGCTGATCGTCTCGATGCTCCCGTGTTCAAGAGACAGATCCTTGATGCTATTGCGAAGAGGCGGACTGTGTTGGGAATAGGGCCAAGTGACTCGGCCATACTTCTCGCCTACGCAAACACCACTAAGAACTCTCCGCTACGTCGGCTCTTCGTCCATCTTTGTGCCTTCGGTGTGGCATACAGGCATTCTCACAATGTTTGGAATCACCTACCTGTCCCGTTCCTCACTGCAGTCTTAGTGACGGTGGGCAGAAGGTTGCCAGGCAAGCAATGCGAGTCCTGTCACGAGAGTGCTCTTGATTATAACGCTATCGCATGCATGAACATCGACGACGTGAACAAGGAAGAAGATTTGCCGCCCTACCAACACGACCTGTGTTTCTATCACGAACACAAGGATCACGAGGAAGAAAATGCATGTCGTGCGGCGCGCGAGGAAGACACTGAGTAAATCGAGGGACAAAGCGACACAGAACAATTCCCAAGACTCTCAAACGACTGGACAAGTGCATGAGACATATTGCACCATCTCTGACGGCCGACAAAGAAGCTTCAAAATCGATGGCGTAGGCATACCAAATATGCAAGAGGTAGAAGTTGAACTTGAAAACAAGTCGGCGGCAGGAAGCACTGATGATGGGAGACGAGCCAGAAAGGAAAAGAGAAGGATATAACCGCACCGAAACAATGACGGTACTCTTGTAAGAATAGAGAAAGAAATGCCAAAATTCCTTTTCCATCTTCAAGATATGCTTGTGTCTTTGATGAGACAATACGCCCTTACTACCAATAAGGACCCGATTTTGATCAAACTCTTCGAGGAAAAGGAAACAGTCTTGATATCCATATATTACAACTATTATAGTGTAGCAATCAATCAGAATGCTACATTTACAATCCAAAGGCAAATAAGACAACCATCGCCACTCCCAGAGCAAGCGACGAAGAAGCGTTCGTAAAACCAGCAGCACTATCTTTGTCAGAACCAGCCGTGGTATCATTACCGCTAGAACTAGAAGGCGAATCGGAGTCCGAAGCCGAGCTGGTGACAGTAGTGTTTGCATCGCCGGTACCAATATCGACCTTGGCATCAGCAGTAGAGAAGGTTCCGTCATTGACATCCACAATATCAGTGGCACCGAGGACTTGGCCATCAGCATTCAGAGCCGCAGCACGAATGTAACGAGCATTGGTGCCCACAGTAACATTGGTCTCGAAACCAGTCTTTGTGACATTTTTCCAAATGTCGTCGGCGGTGGAAAGAGAAGAAGACGAGTTCGAGGCAAGGATTGTCCATTGCTTGATCTCGGTAGCGCCGTTCCAAGACATGTAGACAGTGGTATTGTCGGTGCCGTTTCCTGTGGCGGCAATGCTGGGGTTCCAGCCAGGGAAGCCCTGCCAGTTTTGCTTGTAGGCGCGGTAGCTCTGCACGCTCGAGTTGCCAATGATGCCGAATTGGACGTCCCAGATGGCTTGTCCGTCGTTGGTGTATTCGATAAAGGCGCCGTTGCTTCCGTAGCCCATGAATACGTTGCCGTTGGAGAGCACTTGCACACTGCCCTGCGATATGGACAAGATGCCTTCGGGACTGATGTAGTCTTGCTTGAGGCTGACAGACATGTCGTCGTAGTTGAGGCTGAGCCAGAGACCGCGAGTTTCGTTTTCTGTCTTGACCCAATCGGCAGCACCGTTGTCGAAGAGAGTCAGCTCGGTCAAGTTGGTGTTGCGCCAGCGAGCGTCGTGCTGCCATGCAAAGTTGGTTGCCTGGCCATTGCTCTTGTCCTCAAAGTCGTTGTTTTTGCCTCCCAGACTCCAGATGATGTCGCCGTTGGTTCCATTAATGTAATAGAGACCATGTGTGTGTCTTGCGGAAATCAAGTAATTGCCAGAGTCGTCTTTCTCGATCGAGTTGATGTGGAAGAAGTCGTAAGGGCTGTCTTGGGAGATGCCAGTGGCACCAGGATCGGCATACGAGGCGTTGAGAGCAATGTGCTCTGATGCTCGCCATGAGAAGATGAGGTCGTTGGTAGCAATGTCGACTTCTTCGAACAGAGAGTCGGCAAGCCAACCATCCTCAATGTCATAAGCCGTGAGATTGTACTTGATAGGCTCGTAAGCAGTCATGAGTGCCGTGCCATCATCAGTCAGTTCGATCTCGTGGATGTCTCCGCCAACCGTTAGGTTCTTCGTCGTAAGATTGTAAGCAACATTGTAGTTGTGATCGAGCATGATGAAGCTGCCACTTCCGTAGCCGGCACCCTTGATGGCTCCGCGCCAGAATGTAATGTAGTCTGAGCTGTTGAATTCCTGCACCCTGACACCGAATGTGGTTTTGTAGCTAGGGTCACTCCACACAAGAGATAGATCCTCAGAATTGAAGATCATAGGAGCAATTTGCTCCACTGCGGTGCCTCTGGGTGAGATGAAAACACGGTCAGCAGAGTCAACATTGTCTCCTGCAGCCTTGTTGACCTGAAAGACAGGTACTTCGAGGTCCGAAGACTCATATGATTGTGTAGGGTATAGACCGTAGGTCTTGGCCTGAAAATCAGAACCTGTGTAAGGAGATTGATCGGCTAGAGCCAGACGACCCAGAGGCAGCGCTGCGAGCGCCAATGTGAAAAGATGAGGCATGATGATCAGATAGCAAACGAATGTGAAAAAGACAGAAGGTAGAAAATGCTAATTGAAAAGTGTTTCCGAGATACTTCTCTCTGACCGATAGCGAGAGAAAATATCATTCTGACAACGGGAACACCTACATCATATACTTGCTCTCGTCCTATACCCTTGTCATGTCCTAAGGCCCGCGCTCGCACTACTAGAGACCGAAAGAGTATCTAGCCCGTGGGGCCGTCTCATCTTCTTGTTTCCAGAAGATGCCAAGCACTGTGCTATGATGTGTGGCTTCCGCTGAGATTGTGGAATAGTAAAATGACGGGATCGAGTGAAGTCAAGGGAACCGATCTGACAAGGGCAAAAAGGACGATGAAGGAAACCTCATAGTAGTGGCGCTACAATGCTGCCGAGGCGGCCCATCAGGAAATCCGAGTCATTGTGAAATTTCATAGCTTGAGCATGCCAGACTGCAAGAGCTCGAGACGGTGGAGCCGCTCTAATTCTTATCAGATTGATCGCGCATAACCAGATACGAGGGACTCTACACCCCCAGCTTCATAGAAGGCCAATGTGGTGATTGCTCGCGTGCCCTCTTGCCCGAAGAAAACTTGGTACAAGCAAAAAGGCCGCGTCGTCTGGAGTCAAAGCGTCCCTAGCGGTCTCTGGCGGTTGCGGAAGCATAGTCGCCCGGTCGCTTCTCACTGTCCTCGCATATGTAGCGCCCCCTGACATGCCGGTATCGTTGTGAAAAGATCAGGGTTGTCAAAAAGTCAAAAAGAAGCGGCTCTGCGTGGTTGCGTAAAAGTGCAGAGGTGCAAGATGCCATGAAGCCAAGGGTTGTTCGACTCCGAATCAAGCCGTGGACCGAAAGCCCTCGGAGCGGAAGGCTCGATTCGAGATCAACAGTGTATTTGATAGCCACAGTGCGCAGAGCAAGAGGGACTTCATACTGCTATGCAAGTGTCTTCTTCACCATGAAGAATCCAACACATGGTGATAGTATCGAAATTCCGGGTGAAACATGTTGTCAAAAGATCGTTGGCTATCCATGATACTAAAACTTGCTATACAAGAATAAAACAGAGCTCATTATATCGTAGTTTTTGGTAGCTCATCGGCCATCTTGTTATGTACAGCGCTCGTACTCTTTTCCAGGTCAGAATCAACAGCTTGGCCTCTGACAACCCCCACATCGCTGCTGACATCCACATCAGCAGGAACAGGCGGGCCTGTAAATGCTTTGCGTCCGCGAATAAAGTACCATACGACACTGATGGCAGCAAAGCCAGCAAACACGCAAGCGGCATAGTTCATAGAACTCGGGTCGACTGGCAGTGTAACCGGCATACAGAACAGGATGACAGCCAAGGCAATCCAGCAAAGAGTTAGCACGTTAATGGCCATTCCGAAACGACCCAAAGAAAAGGAGGAGTGAGCGACCATTTTGCGTCCACGGAGTACGCTGACCAAGATTGGCAATCCATATGAGGTCGAAAGGCAGATTGTGGCTACTCCTGTGAATGAGTTGAAAGCTGCAGTGCTGCCGAAGTAGATCAGGCCCAACAAGCAATCAACCACTGTCGACAAAACCAAAGCCCAAAAGGGAATGTCGAAGCGTTTGTCGACACGAGACCAGACGCGAGAGCCAGGAATCGCACCATCACGAGCAAAAGCGTAAGTGCAACGACTTGCGGCTGTCAGCGCACCAGTGCCGGCGAAGAAGAGGATGCCTAGTGTAGATCGTCAGTACTCGCGCCGTCTCAACATATTGGGAAACAGCATACCAAGAAGGAGGAAGAGCAATCCGAAACCGCCAGCTGCCGATCCTGTGACAGTCTTGAAGAGAAGACCAATGGGCTGACCATTTGCGACGTCCAGAAGCATCTGAATGTCGGGCAAGACAAAGAGGATTGGGATCAAATACAAAATACCAGTGATACCCGCAGCTGCCACAGAGAGGACAATCGCTTTGGGTACCTCGCGAGCAGGGTTCTGAAAGCCTCACATTAGCTTGCTTGATCGGATATGGTTCTGGCGTCCGACTTACTTGAACCTCTTCGCACATTGCTGCAACCATTCCGTAGCCAGTCAGTGTGTAAGAAGCTTGCAATAGGCCAACAAAGAAGGCCCAGCCACTTGGCCATCCACTGCCACTCGCATCGTAATGGGCGAAGACGAACTCTCCGCTCCTGTAGTTGTCTGACATGGCGAGTAAAACGACCATAATGATGATTACACTGGCTCCAGTCCAGTAAATACAGATTTTGTTGATCAAGTCAAGATATTTGGCGCCAAAGATGTTGACGAGCATACAGACAAGCATGACACACCAAAACATCAGCACAGTTTGCCATGCTGTAGGCACAAAGTCCTCATTCCAGAGACTGATCGCACTTAGAATCAACTGAGCTCCCGAGAAGTTGATGGATGTCGTGACAGTCCAGTTGCCAACCAGCGTAAGCCAACCAGTAATCCAAGAACTCAACTGGGCATACTTCTTGGTAGAAAGCATAGCCGCCCAGTAGTATACTCCACCTGCAGTAGGGAAGACAGCACAGATCTCGGCCAAGGAGGCTGCAATTGACAGGGAAATCAAGGACACCAGAACCCATCCCCACAAGATCGTCACGCTCTGACCATCTGCGAGAGTGATGTAGAATGTGGTGCTCAATCCGAATGGTACAGCCATGATCGCAAACGAACTGGATACAATGTCGTTAGTGCGAGCAGTGATATATGCCATTGTGTAACCTACAGGCCTAGAACACTCATCATGCTCAAACTTCTAGGCAATTCTGACTTGTAGCCCATGCGGGCCAAATCGGCCTCCGCAGCAGTAGCCATGATGGAGCCGTTGTCGTGTGTGTATTCGAGTGTGTCCCTTTTCGATATTCAGAGCTGGCGGAAGCGATGGATGTGTCTTGTCTGGTGTTCCAGTGACAAGAATTGAGGCAAATTGGAAGTACCCGTACGAGATTAAGGAATTGTTCAGTTGGAAGTAAGATGGAGGGGCAGAAGTTGACAGAAGAAAGACAGTTGCTAGGTTGCACTTGAACTAAGATCGGGCAACATCGGCGAGTAGAGTGATGTAGCGGCGGTCCACATGAAGAGGATAACAGCGATCCAAGCCTCTGATCCGCTTGTAGGCGTATGGGGTGGTGGACGAGATAAGAGAGAGGTCAAAGGAGACGAGGACCAGTTGAATTTGCCAATTACCCTAGTATAATGATATACAGAGATATGAGAAAGAAAGATTAGGGCGTCACCCTAGATAAAGAGGGCCGCCGTGGGTTCATTCTGGAGACTTTGCTGATGGCTTGTGTGGGTGGTCTCTGGACCGTTGCAAGCCCCGCGTCACGGAGGCGCAACAGAGTGCGCGCCGTGTCCCTTGGTTGAGCCGAGCGGCCTCGATAACGATCTTCTTACGTACAAGACCGGGGAGAGTATGGAGCATCAGAGTCGCTGACTAGCAGCCTCGCTGTCTGATCTTATAACCTCCACTCCAGGGTGTCATGTAGGCACGGTGTCTACCTACCATTGCGGCGATGCACGATCAATTATATTCACTGTGTGTGCCAAGGAGGGGATGCGCATTGTATGCTCCTATATGAGCATGGCACGACCTACGACCGCAAAAAAAGTACGACAACCTTTCGCGCAGAAGGACGAATCGACAGTCCGACTAGGTACTTCATTGTTTGAGCAAACTCGCTACTACATGCACCGTGTCGAGTATCCTAAAGGACGGATCGGTGTCAAGGCCGCAAAAAATGGTGTTTCAATAAAAACAACATGAAGAACAAAAAAACCCTCCCATCAAACGCCGGCCGATCCAAGAACATGCTTCTGGCTGTAGAAAAGATTGTCATGAGCATCAATAAGCGCGTTGAGAATTAGGCACGCCAGGCATATGCTGTTGATGCATGTGGGCTTGTTGCTGTCTTAGCTGTTGTAGATCAGCGAACCAGGGATGCTGAAGAGCCTGTGTGGCAGAAATGCGAAGCTCTGGACGGAGTTGCAGCATAGCACTCAACAGCTGAAGGCCGACAGGGTCGACCTGAGGTAGAATGTTGCGCAGGTCCTGAGTTGCATAGACAGGGAAATTGGGCTTGTACTCAGGGAACTGAGAGATGCCGGGCCATGAACGCTCGGAAGGAGTGCCCATGAGACGGAAGATCTTTTGCAGCTGGTCTTCGTTGGTGGTTCCGGGGAACAGAGGACGGCCGGTGTACATCTCAGCCATGATGCAGCCAGCAGACCAGATGTCGATCGAGGTGTTGTACGTGCGCGAGCCCAGCAAGACGTCAGGGGCACGGTACCAAAGTGTCACGACCTCGTTGCTGAAGGTGTTGACGGGGATGCCAAAGGCGCGAGCAAGACCAAAGTCGGCGAGTTTAAGCTGACCCTTGTTGTTAATCAGCAGGTTCTGCGGCTTGAGGTCGCGGTGGAGGACTCGGTTGTCGTGGCAAAAGGCGATGCCACGGAGCAGCTGGTGCATGAAGGACTTGATGGTGACGGGATCGAGCATGCCGCGCTCGCCCCTAGAGTCCATGTATTTCTTCAAGTCCTTGTCCATGAACTCAAAGACCAGCATGAGCTTGTTCTCGGTGTGGATGACGTCGTGCAAGCGGACTATGTTTTCGTGCTTAAGTTCCTTCATGAGTGAAATTTCGCGGATGGCGGTGCTGGGGGTGCCCTCTTCCGAGTCGAGGTGAATCTCCTTGAGAGCGACAAACTCGCCCGTCTGGCGGTTGCGGCCCTTGAAGACCTGCGCGGTGTTAGTCGGCGATGAGAGTGACTGGGAACAAGGAGCGTACTGTGGCATAGGTGCCCTCGCCGAGCTTCTCGAGCTGCTGGAAGGAGCTGGGGTGACGCTTGTCCATGGGTGGTATGCGCTGGCCGCCGCCTAAACTGCGCACGCTGATGGTCGAGTCTGAGCGGTTGTCGAGCGAGAGAGTGCCGACGTGGGTGGGATGCAGGCGCTGGTGGGGAGGGTTGCGATTGGTGTAGCGAGGATCCCAGAGAATGGAGCTGGCCGTCGTCAACTGGCTAGCAATATCAAGAGACGAAGCCGTCGACGAGCGAATGGAAGCGGGGCGAGAAGATTGCGCCGTCTTGAAAAATTACAAGGGCAGGAGCGAGCAGGGGTGACTGCCCAACTTCCTGACAAACAAATAACAATAGGTACTCGTCGGAAGAGTCAGTGACATTGAAGCCGCCCTGGTTGTTGATCGGCGCGCTGGCGGTTGCGCCTTGGCGCTCGTGCAACGGCCTTGTATCTATGCTATTGCTGTTGCTACCGCCGACGTGACCAAACACTTGCGCCAGAGTCTGCGATCCGTCTGCGCTCCAAAACAAGCCGCATAGCTCGATGCAAAAAGCTACACGGCAGACGGGGATGAGAGTGCAGCCCGGCTGGGCAAGATGATCTGTTTCGGTTCCAAGTAACGGAGTACCGCCCATCTCCCGCAAACACGCCAGCGACATGTGATGGCGACGCACAGCGCAATCCCTCCAGCTTTGCGACAGCGATACCACGGAAAAGTGCCACAGGTCGGCGCCAGCCTTTGTTTACTGCCCGTTCACTGTTCACCAGACCGTCTCGGCCACCGCATGTCGCGTCTCGGTAGCTTCTGCCACAGCCGGCCGGCGACGTGCGGCATGCTTCAAGTGTCAAGATCCGGGGTAATAGCTGTACCTATGACATGATGCTTCCTGAACCCTGACATGTTTCTGACCAACCCTTCTTCATGCCAACCGCGCATAGAATCACTCGTCTACTGTCTCCATCACTTCACATGCTGCAACTAGCACCCACAGCCTGTCGCCAGTGACCATCTTGCTCAGACTCTCCAGCATGCGCGACACTCTGTCGGATCGCCTGCTCCGACGCGAGCTGCAGGACTCGGCTGGCCGCTCAAGAAAGGTAAGGTCGATCTATGGCGACAAGAACTGGATTCGTGATCTGGACATCGTGAATGAGCTCGACGGCCACTCGGGCTGCGTCAACGCCCTCAGGTTTGTCATGTCTCCAGCTGCTGCACACCATGGCTCTCCTCTAACTCGCACGTTGCTATAGTTGGTCCAAGTCTGGTCGTCTCCTTGCATCCGGTTCCGACGATCAGCACATCAACATCCACTCGTATCAACCAGATGACTCGAACTCGCAGTTCAAGCTGGCCACGAGCGTCGCCACTGGCCATCGTGCCAACATCTTCTCGGTCAAGTTCATGCCTCATTCCAACGACCGCACCGTCATATCGGCGGCCGGTGACCACGAAGTCCGCATCTTTGATCTGGAGTACTCTGGCGCCGCTACAGAAGCATCACGCGCATCGGCCATGGCTCTGAACGGTACCAATAGAGGCGTGCGAGGCAATGCACAAGATGGACTACGCCATTTGAGCGACGGAGACACAAACTGCAGAGTTTATCGCTCCCATGGCGACAGGGTAAAGAGAGTCGTGACTGAATCTTCGCCCCATCTCTTTCTGACTTGCTCAGAAGACGGAGAAGTGCGCCAATGGGATTTGCGTCAACCGTCATCGGCCTACCCTTCTCCTTCTAGTAGGTCCGCATCTGCAGTCTCTGTACCCCCTCCTCTGATCTCCTATAAACGTTATGACTTGGACCTCAATACCGTCTCTTGTTCGCCGAGTCAACCTCACTACATCGCCCTTGGTGGCGCTCATCTACACTGTTTCCTTCATGATCGCAGAATGATTGGCCGCGACAAAAATGATGAACGGGCCGCTTCACCCCTCTCCGCTACCAATCTGTCCGACATGGATGAAGATTTACTTGGTCAAGCCACTCGGTGTGTGCGCAAATTTGCACCTCGAGGCCAGCGTATTATGGCGCAGAGGGATTCTGGTCACATCACCGCTTGTAAGATCAGTGATGCTTATCCAAACGAGATTATAGTCAGTTGGTCTGGTGATCATGTCTACAGCTTTGATCTGGTACGCAGCCCAGATGCAAGCGAAACTCCAAGAGAACAGCTTCCGGCGGCACAATCAAGCAGCCAAAGAACGAGGGAAAGTAACGAAAGAAAACGTAAGAAGAGAACAGCAAGCCACCTTTCGCATTCCTCTGGAGCATCCTCTCGTGTGCAGCCACGTCAACGAACCGAGGAATCTACCGCTCTGAGAGTGAGATACAACAATGGCCAGAGTGAAGACATCCCGATCGCTCGTTCCACAAGTCCTGTCTCGTCTCTACGGGAGAGCGTGATGACAGACAGGCAGAAGAAGGCATATCGTCTTGCCAAAACAGTGGTCGAGCTTCGTAGGACCATGTTCACCCTTAACGAACAAACGATGGCTTCTTCGAGCAGAGACTTGACTGGCCACGCTACCGAGTTTACTTCAGTGCGAAGTTTAGCCGCCACTATACTGCCTCAGATGCAAGAGATTACTCGAACGTGGCGCTATCCAATTGCCCCTGTTCAAGAAGAAGTCGTGCTGCAAAGAACTCTGCGTTCCAACAGAGAATCTGCCTGGCATTTCGTGCAAGCATCTGGCGTAATTGCACGAGCACTTGGTGGACAACCGCATACTGCTAGCCAAGGAATCTTCGACACGCCTCTTTTCACTCGTATCGACCATGCTCCAAACGAGGGCAGTAGCCTTAGCGACCGTGAGCGATTTGGCTACGACTTTATCAAGGCCATCTTCCTATGGCTCGATAGTGGGCTAGGAGCATTAATCGATGGCTTCACGAGATCATCAGATGTCGCTCGATATGCATCTCGCTTGCCGGTACCGAAGGACGCCAGTGCCGATGCGTTTGATGAGTGCATTGTACCCTATCTTCTGACTCATTCATCCAACTCTCCAGTCTGCAATGTTGACGCTTCGAGATTCGAGGTGGACGAGAACCGTATCATATATGAAACCGAGACCGATGCAGTAAGAGCATTCGTTGAGGCTGTCAAGACGCCTTTCGCAGATCTGTCATCAGATGATTCTATGGAAGGCGCACTCGAGTCCACCCAAAGACGGGGTGATGCCTTGTTACACTGGGGCTTAAAAGTCGGTCGTGGAGTCCTCATGAACGCTGCCGAGGGTGTCAATTTTGCTCTCGTAGACCGAGCATTTGGTGGTCTCGGCGCAGGTAACAATGCAGCAGCTCGAGAAGATGCCCGATTACGAGAACGGCAGCGTCAAATTGACGCTACCGAAGACGAACCTACGGCGGAGTCAATGGAGGTAGTTGAAGCTTCGTCAGACCAAATCTCAGAAGAGGAAGATGTCATTGCCATGAGCGAGATAAGAGCTGCCATGGGAGAGTACAGCGACGAAGAAGACGACGACGAAGATGGTGATGGCGAGAGCATTAGCATCCCACTCACTGGACCCGAAGAGCAGGATGACGGAATGGACGTAGACGACGACGAAGACGCTGATGCAAGCCCGGACGAAAGCGGGCCTGAAGAAAGCGATGAAGAGGAAGAGGAAGAAGATTATCCTCAACTAATCTATCGCAGCGCGCTCGGCAGACGTCGTAAACGAGGTGAAGTTGAACGGGATGTCTACTGCTCGCCCCATACCAGAGTCTATCGAGGCCATTGCAACGTCAAGACGGTCAAAGATGTCAACTTCTTCGGCCTGGATGACGAATATGTCGTGTCGGGCTCAGACGACGGTAATCTCTTCGTCTGGGATCGCAAAACATCACGGCTGGTCAATATCCTTGAGGGAGACGGAGAGGTGGTCAACGTGCTTCAAGGGCACCCATACGAACCCATGTTGGCGGCGAGCGGCATCGACCACACAATCAAGATCTTCTCACCAGACGCGAGGGCACGAGAAGCGGCTAGACTTGGGCGAGGTGTAGAGGCAGTGGACAGCTCAACGTTCTCTTCAATTTCTTGGATGAGACAAAGAAGACAGAACAGACAGGGCAACGTCACATCAGAGCCGGCAGTAGACGCAGGTACCGAAGAACGAAACGCAGCAGATGACGATGAATATGTGGCAGCGGGCGGACTGGCGAGCAGGAAACGCATGCACTTGGAGTACCAGATTACATCTCAGAATGATGTGGAACGACAAGGAGGAAACCAGGAAACTTTCCTCACGAGAAGTATGCTAGCCTCACTGGCTCAGCACCTCAGAAGACAAAGAGCCGAAGGAAGGGGCGAAGGGGAGGGCAGAGTTGTCATTGGAGACGATTGTGTCGTTCAGTAAGTAGCTGGACAGTTTAGGATCTTCGCAAGGGAGCACGGCAACATAACATGACCGGTGTGTGAAATAGAGGCGTGACAAAAAGGAGTTGTGGTGAAAATATCTAGTTGCAGTATCCGAGACTACTTTGCCTTTGCTTTGAGAGCCTTTTGACGGTTGCTTTTGATCATGATCAGGGACAGGAAAGAGCCAACGACAGCACCTCCGACCAAGATAAGAATGACGGGAAGACGGATCGCCCAGACGCGAGGAGGAAAGAGCGATTGAGAGGGGTGCGACGAGTCGACGAAGGGCTAGAAACAAGAACATGTCAGGAAGAGTAGGTACAAAGAGGGGGCAAGACAATGTACCATAATCAGTGTCCAGATGGTGTAGTAGAGGAAGACGGTGGTAGCTACGATGAGCATGCTTGCGCCGACGAGAGGACCGAGCTAGGGAAGCTTGTCAACAAAAGCATGTCATGACAAGACACTGGACTTGGATACCATTTTGATATGTGATGGTTAATCAATTGTTGAGATCAAGGCACAAAGTGAACAAGCAGGAGTATTGTTGTGCAGGAGAACGAGACTCCTATAACGCTGTAGACAGTTGGTCCGGGGTCAGCTCGGAGGTGCCAAGAGATGGACGTCGTCGGCGTTAGCTGCAAGACGCAACTGCCTGACGCACTTTATCGTGCTTGCTCCTCACTCTCGACTTTTCTGCCTCACTCGACATGGCGACGGCGATGCAGTCGGCAGTACGTCTGCCCTCACCCGAGGCCGCCGACGGTCAGTCGCATGCTTCTGGTCGCAAGCGTTCGCCTTCATCGCGCTCGCCCTCGCCCGAAAGACGACCACCAACTCTGCGCACGCGCTCAGTCGACCCCGATACGAATAACGACTCTCTGCCGCCACGCGACCGCTCGAGGTCGCGTTCACCACTTCCTCACCGCAGCGGTCCCCTTCCCCGCGATGTCGACCGTCAAAGAGCACTCGAACGCCAGAGACAGGCCGAAACGCGCCGTCGCGAAGAAGTCCACGAGGACAAGCCTCTGTCGGCTGCCGAGAAGCAGGCTGCCGCAAAGGCTGAATATGAGCGTCTGCTCACCATGCGCTCCGGAGGAACCTATGTGCCGCCCGCCAGGTTGCGCGCCCTGCAGGCTGAAATCGGCAACGATCCATCCTCCAAGGAGTTCCAGCGCATGGCCTGGGAAGCTCTCAAGAAGTCCATCAACGGTCTGATCAACAAGGTCAACGTCTCCAACATCAAATACATTGTCCCCGAGTTGTTCGGCGAGAACCTCATCCGCGGCCGTGGTCTCTTTTGCCGAAGCATCATGAAGGCACAGGCTGCCAGTTTGCCCTTCACCCCCATTTATGCCGCCATGGTCGCCATTGTGAACACGAAGCTTCCTCAAGTCGGCGAGTTGCTGGTCAACCGTCTGATCGTGCAGTTCCGCAAAGCCTTCAAGCGCAACGACAAGGCTGTTTGCTTGAGCAGCACGACTTTCTTAGC
Organism: Aureobasidium sp. EXF-10728; assembly: GCA_023848605.1. Taxonomy (NCBI): domain Eukaryota; kingdom Fungi; phylum Ascomycota; class Dothideomycetes; order Dothideales; family Saccotheciaceae; genus Aureobasidium; species Aureobasidium sp. EXF-10728. The sequence continues at coordinate 83,049 of SWBG01000058.1, forward strand.
CCACCTGATCAACCAGCAGGTCGCTCACGAGATGCTTGCCGCCCAGATCTTGTTGCTTTTGCTCAACAAACCTACTGACGACAGCGTCGAGATCGCAGTGGGTCTGATGAGAGAGGTTGGCCAGCACGTCGAGGAGTTCAATTCACAGATCGCCATGGCCGTGTACGATCAATTCCGCAGTATCTTGCACGAGGCCGACATCGACAAGAGAACTCAATACATGGTCGAAGTTTTGTTCCAGGTCAGAAAGGACCGCTACAAGGACAATCTCTCGGTCAAAGAAGAGTTGGATCTTGTGGAAGAGGAGGATCAGATTACTCACAATACCGGCCTGGACGACCAGATTGAGGTTCAAGACGGCCTCAACGTTTTCAAATTTGACGCCGACTGGGAAGCAAACGAGGAGGCTTACAAGAAGCTCAGAGCTGAAATCCTTGGCGAGGCCGATGGAAGCGACGAAGACGATGAGGACGATTCAGATGTCAGCAGTAGCGAGGACGAAGACGATGAGGCGGACAAACAGGTCGAAATCAAAGACCAGTCCAACACCGACCTGGTCAACTTGCGCCGAACCATTTACCTCACCATCATGTCCTCTGGCGGCTTTGAGGAATGTACCCACAAGTTGCTACGTATCAACTTGCCCCCTGGACTGGAGCATGAGCTGCCCTCGATGATTGTCGAGTGTTGCTCACAGGAGCGTACATACAACAAATTCTTCGGCCTGATTGGTGAACGCCTTTGCAAAATCAACCGCATGTGGAACGAACTTTTCGAAACCTCGTTTGTCAAGTACTACGACACAATTCACCGCTTGGAAACCAACCGTCTTCGCATTGTTGCCCAGTTCTTCGGTCACCTTCTTTCCTCCGATGCCATTGGCTGGCACGTCATTAGTGCCATCCACCTGAACGAGGACGAGACTACTTCATCCTCGCGCATCTTCATCAAAATTCTGATCGAGGAGCTAGCTCAAAATATTGGAATGAAGAAGTTGTCGGAGAGAATGAAGGACGATGCCCTTCTGCCTGCACTGGCTGGAATATTCCCTATCGACAATCCCCGCAATACCCGTTTCAGCATCAACTTCTTCACTGCCATCGGAATGGGTGTGTTGACCGAGGGCATGAGAGAGTATCTTAAAAACATGCCCAAACCAACACTACCAGCTCTACCCGTAAGAGCTGCTAGCCCAAGCAACAGCGCGTCCAGTTACTCTAGCTACTCAAGCTACTCGAGTCGTTCCCGCTCACCATCACGCACAAGGGGCCGAGCACGCAGCTACTCTCGCTCACCAACACCGAGACGTTCAGTTCGAGACAGGTCTTACTCATACTCAAGATCGCCGTCTCGATCGAGATCTCCCGCTCCAAGACGTCGCTCTCCTTCTGCTTCCATCTCCCGTTCGAGAACACCCGAGCGCAGGAGAAGATACACATCATCTATCTCTCGCTCCCGTTCCCCACCCCCGAAGCGTGGCAAGGCCCGTCAAGACTCTCGCTCGCCATCGTATTCGCGCTCACGCTCGCCTCCTGCCCGTGGAGCTGCCAGAGCTCGAAGCTATTCTCGATCCCGCTCACCCCCTAGCCGTAGGGCCCCTGCACGAGACAGAAGCTACACCCGCTCGCCAACACCGCCTCGTAGACGTCGGGATAGCTATTCCCGATCACCGAGTCGCTCCATCTCTCGTTCGCGCTCTCCGCCGCCGAGAAGAGCAGGAGCCGGGCGCAGACGCTCTCCATCCAGATCCATCTCTCGTTCTCCATCTCCCCCTTCGAGGCGAACAAGGTCTCCGGTCAGGAGCCAACGTCGCATGCGTCGTAACACTTCCTCTCCAGAGGTATCACGCTCCAGATCGCCCCCTCGTCGCACACGCAGAACCAGTAACACCTCTGCTCGCGGTCCTAAGCCTGCTGCCCCAAGCGCCGAGATGGACCTTAGCGACATCCATCCCAGCCGCAGGGGCCTGCTAGGCGCTGGCGGCAAGACAAGACCAACTGCAGGTGATTTTATTTAAGTAAATAGCAATACCCCTCTTCAAAAAGTAGCTTGAATTAGTCACGATCATCAATCATATATCAAAGCCCTAGAGGGATATTTCCCATCTCTATAACAACACTTGGACACAAACAAAAGCATCAAATGCAACACGATTGATCGACGACGAAAAGCTGGATGGAAGATTGCCAAATCTCGAATGATTTTCATTGCTTTGGCGCCCATGCGGGTGGGACATGTCAAACAAGCAAGCGCATCCATGCAGTCTGTGGTCTCTCTGTCGTGTGACTATCGCATGCTTGTCATACACCCAGAAGCAGGCGCGAAGAAGAGCCAAGAATGCTATTCTCGGCCCAGACTCATTGTCCAGCTCTCTTCACACAAATCAAATCCAGCCTGTTCTCGCTCGTGTTCATGCTCAAGGCAAGTCCAATCTTGGACCGAGGCGGTGCAGAATCGAGGGCTGTGTATGTGACCTGACCTCGAAGATTGAAATGATGTGAAGATCAGGCATGCCATGCAGAAGGGCAAGATGCGCTCAACCGGGAAGATCGCAGCACAAACCAAGCCACCATCGATCAGCTTTCTTGGTCTTGAAAGTTTTGCATTGTGTTTGAAGTCGGCGGCTCTCCAATTTTGCTGTCGTCGTTGCACTGGGCGGCTACCGATATGCGAGAATGTCCCCGTTCGCCATAATGATCTTCGGGGTTTCACGCGTCAAGGAACGGAAGAAGCGAAATAGATTAAGTGTTGATATGGATCGGTTAACTCGGGCCCGGAGGTGAGCACTGAGCGTCAACCCGCAGTTCACTTCGTACTCTCGCCCCTTGACTGCGCAACCGCTGAGTCTCCTTTGACAAAGCCAGCCGTTGTCGACCGAGCCGAACGACAAGGCTGGATCTGACTCGACTTTGTAGAAGGACAACGGAGAAGTCACGATTTGAGTTTAGGGATCATCGAGGAGAAGGTTTTGTTCCTGCAGCAGAAGGAGACTCCGCTTGACGGGACTTGGCGTTTCAGACTTCCGCTCTCCACCACGGCCCCTGGTCATCAAAGGGAGTTCATCTATCCCCTACATGTGTTGAGATTTTGCGCCGGCCCTGTTCCTTCAACAACATGGTTGTGTGGTAGTCGAAGCGCGGTGACTTGCGTGCTCTGATCCATGTCTAGGCTCCGTGCCTTAGCGGCCGCCACATGGTTGTCTGCTTTCTGAAACGCGGGAGTACTATACCATATTGACGGACTCCACTACACTAAAGCAGGGGCTCCGCTACAACGTTCATCTTCATGGGTCACGACTCAGGCCTGGTCCGAACGTCGTATTCACGCTTCAAAATAGACGACCCATTTCAGGTATAAGAATCATGCCTCCCAAACACTCTCCCCCTTCCTCCCTCCCCAAGCTCTCGCCTTCGACAATCTTTGCAGTGCAAACGTCCGGTCTCGTACCACCCACACTCTTTCTTCACCGTATCATCCTGCATTGACTGCAGCTGGGATACTTTCATTCCTTCACATTTGATTCTTCAACCGCTTCCGCACTTTCGCATCTTCGCAACCAGAAAAACTAGCAATCTCCACGAGAAAACACTTCACAAACCAACCAAAAATGTCTTTCAAGATCGCCGCTGCAGCCGCTCTGGCTACCCTCGCCTCTACCGTCTCTGCTCACGGCTACTTGCAGAGCATTGATGCCTCTGGCACTACATACACTGGATTCAATAACTCCGTCCTGTACATGTCCACCAAACCTGATCTTATTGCCTGGTCCGACACAGTCACTGATGACGGCTATGTCTCCGACTACACTAGCCCTGACATGATCTGCCACGCTGGTGCCGCAAATGCCAAGCTCTCTGCTCCCATCAACGGCGGTGACACCGTCACCTTCAACTGGAACACCTGGCCTTCAGATCACCGCGGTCCTGTTATCACTTACCTCGCCAAGTGCGATGGTGACTGCGCTGATGCTGACAAGACTTCTCTGAAGTGGTTCAAGATCGATGCCGTCGGTCTCATTTCTGGCGACAGCGTTTCCGGTACTTGGGCTTCTAACAAGCTGATTGCCGACGGGTTCAAATGGGACGTCAAGATCCCCGACAGCATTGCCTCTGGTAACTACGTTGCTCGTCACGAGATCATCGCCCTTCACAGCGCCAACAACATTGGCGGAGCCCAGAACTACCCTCAATGCATCAACCTTGAAATCAAGAGCTCTGGTTCAGATGAACCCGAGGGTGTTGTTGGTACCTCGTTGTACACTGCTCAGGACAAGGGTATCTATGTCAGCAGCTTCTACTACCCCGGCATTCAGGCTGGTGAGTACGATATGCCCGGCCCTGCTCTCTACACTGCTGGCTCTGGCTCTGCTTCTGTTTCATCCGCTGCCGTTTCGTCTGCTTCTTCATGGTCATCTGCTGAGGCCACCTCGACTTGGGCCGCTTCCTCTGCCGAGTCTACCTGGGCCGCTTCCTCAACTGAGTCTACTTGGGCTACTTCCTACGCTGAAGCCACCTCAACCTGGGCTCCTTCTTCGGCCGAGGCTACCTGGGCTGCCTCTTCGTCGAGCGCTGCTCCTATCACTACCCAGGCTGCCGTTGTCGCTTCGTCTGCTGCCGCTGGTAGTGATGGTGTCGCCGTTGTCACGCAGTATGAAACCGATGTCGTCACCCAGTCCACCGCCGTCACCGTCACTGAGGGTGCTGCCCCTACTGCTGCTGTCAAGATGCCAGTTCCTGAGATCGCCTCCGCGGTCCCCTCAAGTGTCCTGACCAGCACCATCTCGGCCGGTGTCCCCACTGGCACTGCTTCTGCTGGTGTTGCCAAGCCCACCAAGGCTCTCCCTGAGGGCACCACCCTTGAGGACCTCCTCTCGTGGGTTGAGTACCTCTTTGCTGAGAACAACTCCAAGGCTGCCACCAAGCACCGCCGCCACGCTCGTGCTTTCCGCCACTAAGCGGGTAGCATGTCTATGTTGATGATCGGAGTACCAGGCTATGATTTTTGGTCGGTTTCCTTAACCCTTTTTTCTCTTCTTGATTGCTATACAATTTTGTACATATTTTTTTCTGGAAGATGCGAGTGGGTCGTTTGATGATACCCGCACTGCAAAGACTTTATATAGATGGAATTGTTGCAATTCGAATCTACTTTTTGGCTGTTCCTGGCTTGCCGGAACTGTTGAACACACAATTCCTTGCCATTCGTTGTTCTCGTGTTGATATATCTGGATGTTACACGTTCGGAATTCTCCAGTAGGTCTGCACCTCGTCATCGCTATAGTTAGTGTTGCTTTGCTCACACATGCTGGTGTCTAATACTCCGTCAAAAGCGCCTTAACACTGCCGGCGATATAGGCATGCGGTAGCCGAAAGGTCCTCGGGGTACGCGCGGACCGAGACGAGCAAACTAGTGGGGAGGGCAAGAACGTACTGTAGCACCCTTCATCTCTCGATAAAACGAGAATACGCAAATCCTCCATTGAGCGATTTCCTTTACCGCCCCAAAAGAATTACCGATAAACTGCACATTGGCACTTGCAAACATGCAAGCACTCGTAGTCCAATCTTCTTTTCGCTTTCTGCACGACAAGGCGCGCGGGTTTTTAGGGCAAGTGGAATGCAACAAAAGCAGGATACACCACGTATACTCGCATATGACGGACTTGGCGGCAGCATACGCCAAGGCCGTGAGCAATTAACATGCCCAATATCGAGTGAGTGTTTGCCCGCCGGTCAGGGATGGAACATGAGGATAGCTCCCGAAATGGGCTAGAGAAGATGGACAATACGCAGATAAGCCTTGGCAGGTGGTTACGACAAGGCAAACAGCTGGCAAGTAGTACGCGGGTGCTTCTAGATGGTTCACGGCGTCAGAGAGGGAGAGTGGCATGTGATGATCAGTGAGCATTGGTGATATATAAAGCAGGTGGGGTTGTTGCGTTGTTTACTTTTATACACTCACGTTTCTGCTTTCGTGTTTATCTCTGCGAATTCACATCTGCTTTCCATCCTTTGCTCTTTTCCTTCTCCGCACACACAACAAGAAATCAACACAATGTCTTTCTTCAAGAAGCTCAAGAACGAGTTCGAGGATATGTTTGGTGATGATGACAAGAAGAAGGAGGACAAGCCTTCGCAGCCTGCTCAGGATGTGAAGCCCACCGACAGCAGTGAGTCCTTGATCTTACCTTTTGGAATAGACTTACCAGTTGTTGACCCCTTCTTGTGCAGAGCTCGAGCAGACGCGTGATGTCAACCAGCCTCAGTACTCTTCGCCTGCCCCTCCAAGCTCATATGCCCAGCATCAGCAGTCGTACCCTCCTCAGCAGTACCCTCCTCAACAACAGCAACCCTACGGCCAGCCTGCCCCTGGTCCCTACGGACAAGCCCCTCCACCTTCTGGACCTCCTCCTCCCCAGGCTGGTGGCCAGCTTCCTCCTGGTTGGGTGCAGCAGTTTGATCAGCAGAGCCAGCGCTTCTTCTACGTGAACCAGGCTACCGGACAAACTCAATGGGAGATGCCTCAGCACCCCGTCCCCCAAAACCAGTATTCGTCGCCTCCTCCTCCCACTGGTGGGGTCTACGGTGGTTACCAGCCTCCTCATACTCAGGGTCAGTACGGCCAGCCTGGCGCTCCATACGGACAGGCTCCTCCGCCTCACCAGGGCCAGTATGGTTCAGCCCCTCCTCAGGGTGATCAATCCCGTGGACAAGCAAACTCCTTCTACGACAGCTACGGCGGTGCCATGCCTTCGGTTCCTCCTCAGGGTCAGCATGATACGCGCGCCAACCAGTACTACGGTGATGTCGAGACCAAGGATAAGAAGAAGGATGAGAAGAAGGGCAGTGGCTATGGAGGTGCCATTGGTGGAGCTGCAGCCGGTCTGGCTGTAGGCGCTATTGGCGGTGCACTGATGGCTGACGCTCTGGGTAAGTGGCCTGTACTTTCGATTGCTCACCTTGGCTCTTGCTGACTTTCTTGGGATTTGCAGACGACTCGGACGATGAGAAGAAGCATGCCGCCGCCGCTGCACCCAGCTATGCCCCGGCCCCGGCCCCGACCAACTACGCTCCTGCTCCCGACCCGTCATACAGTGGATACGGTGCTCCCTCTCAAGACTCTTACGGCTACAGCGCTCCTGCCCCGGTCGCCCAGCCCTCTGGTTATGGCGGATCTGCCTACGAGCCGGGACTGTACGATGACGCTCCTCTGCCTGACGAGACGGCTTCGGGATCGTCAGTCTCGAGCAGTGACCGTGAGAGTCTCGAGGAGAAGCGTGAAGAGCTGCGCGAGATGCAGGAAGAGTATGAAGAGGAGTACGCCGAGACCTACGATGATTAGAAGCTCCGTCGGTGGGAAAGCCGACCAAGCAACCCTTCGGACCTCTTCCGTCTTCTGTTTCGGCTTTTCTGGAGGCGGGGTCACAATGAGTCTTCCTATTCGGACTTTTGATCTGCTTGAGTCATCTCGGAGCGGACCCTATCCACGGTGACTCGAGTTGGTCGCCCTTGAGATGGGATCAGAATGGAGAGAACGGCCGAGCTTGATGGGTCTCCCACATTCTCGTCGATGTTTGATGGGAAAGTGGTCGCGTGGACGACTGTAAACATGCAATACACTGGGTTAAAGAACAAACAAGACAATTCATATCTCAAAGCTCATGCTTCTATGTGTCGTTTGCATCTAATCAGGCATGTGTTTATGATGAGAATCGATTCATGCACGGCGCTCTATGGAGGATCCCGAGCGGGCAACCACCAGAGACGCCGCCATGACTCAACAGCGGCCGAAGCCACCGGCAATTCGGTCCTTGGACTTGAAGATATCATCCATCTTTTCCCCTCTAATAAATATCTTCTCTCATAACCTACTAACATGCTATACTAAGCACCGCCACCTTTTACGCGTTTCTTTGCTCGAATGTCCCAATGAAATTGGAGTTTACTGACTTATGATGACCCACCAATTTTGTCGCTCAAAGTCTCTCATCTTATCGCGATCATCCACTTTACAATTTGCTGCTCAGATCTGGACCCAAAAGTTGGCGACGTAATACTGGTCTCATCCAACATCCTCCTTCCTTGGTTTCCTACTTGCACTTCCTACCAAACCTCTGAAGGGAAAACAACATAAACTGGTCTCAAAATGGCAAAAGAAACCAAGGACCTGGAAGCCGCGATCCACGACCAGACAAATCTAGTACCTCTTCGGGAGCGCATAACCATATTCCTCACTCTCGCATTCTGCATGTTCCTATGCTATGTCGATCAGAATGGTATCACCGTCCTTCTGCCCAGTATCGCGAGGGACTTGAACGCTGCAGACACCATCGCCTGGGCTGGCACGGCCGCCCTTATCTCAAACACTGTATTCCAGGTCCTCTATGGCCGTCTCTCTGACCTCTTTGGTCGCAAGAAGATCTTCATCGGGTGTATTTTATTGTTGGCCGTCTCGGACTTGGTGTGTGGCCTGACACCCAACAAGGTGCTTCTGTATGTCTTTCGCGGCATCTCTGGTATCGGAAATGGTGGTATTGTGGCTCTGGTCAACATGATCATGTCGGACGTCGTGACTTTGCGACAAAGAGGCAAATACCAGGGCATCATTGGATCTTTTATCGGATTTGGCAATGCTGCAGGGCCCTTGATCGCCGCTGCGTTCACCCAACACTCGACCTGGCGAGGTCTTTTCTATCTTAATGCACCGTTGTGTGTTGTGGCTGCCTGTCTCGCTGCATACACTTTGCCACAGAGCATGCCAAAGGTCAACTTCAGGGAGACTATCACTAAGATTGATTGGCTTGGCCTCTTCTTCAGCACCGTTGCCATCATCCTTATTCTCATCGCCATATCCGATGGCGGTCACGGTACGCCATGGAACTCGGCCGAAACCATCTCGATGCTGGCGATTGGTGGAGTCTGTGTTGTGGCTTTCCTCATTGTCGAATGGAAGTTTGCAAAGCTTCCGATGATGCCGCTGGATATGTGGAAGAACAGGTCTGTAGCATGCTTGCTGCTGCAGTCATTCTTGCTCGGCATGAACTACTGGTCCCTGATATACTATCTGCCTCTGTACTACCAAAACGTCGGCGGATACAATGTCATGAAGTCGGCGGTCCTTATTCTTCCTCTAGTCCTGGTACAAGCCACATTCTCCACACTTGGTGGGCAATACATGTCCTTTGTCGGCCACTACATCGAAGTCATATTTGCTGGATTCGTTGTCTGGACTCTGGGCTCGGGTCTATTGGTCTCTCTGGATGCCAGCTCTCCCGTCGGCCACATTTGCGGTTTCATCGTCATGGTAGGCTTCGGCTGCGGCTGCACATTCCAGACGACCAACACTGCCATGCAAGCACATTGCCCCAAATCTCAGCGTTCGGTCGTCATTTCCAACCGAATGTTGTTGCGTCAATTGGGTGGCGCAGTCGGTCTTGCTGTCTGCTCATCCATCTCGGGCAATGTTCTACGGTCAAGTCTGCCGCCGCATCTCCAATACATTGCCAAATCCACGTTCGCCGTGCCTGATCTCAACACTGTCAGCGCTGCTGATCGAACGAGCATCAGCACCGCATATGCAAACGCAAGTCGCAACGTCTTTATTTTCTGCGTGGTGGTGATTGGACTGGGGCTTTTGCTTACGTTTTTCGTCAAAGACAAGGGATTGGTGAGAAAAGAGGACATTGTCGAAGAAAAGGTTCGCGAGGCAGAGATGGGGCACTCGGATCACGACTCAGGTGACGAGGCCGGCGAGGAGAAGAAACCTGGTGTCGTCACGCGGTTCAAGACATGGAGGGATTCGTTGGTCAAGGACGAAGACGCTATCAAGGACAATAAAAGTCCGCCGGTGCCACTAACAGTGGTGAATAGAGAGGAGGTCTCTGCGGACCCTCCGTCGAAAAGTTCTCTAGATACCAAGTAGATGCATAATTTCTGCTATGAAAAAGTTATGACTTTACCAAGCTTGCCCTCGCTTCCAAATCCACACATCTCTCTGCATGTTATGCAAAACCACAAATCTCGCCACCAGATTTCTCAAACATCGTAGGGCTTGTAAGGACCAGTCTCCCGAGACCATCCATCCACCTTTTCGATCTCGAGATCTTGCAACGAAATGTTGTCCATGGTCCTCACGTTGATCGGCCTGACCGGGGCTTTGAAGATATGGTGTAGGTCTACTCTATTGACCACATCAACACCACAGACACCACAGAAGCCGTGGTATGCGCGCGATGGATGGAAGAGGTAGTCTGTAAGCTTGTCTTCTGTGCCCAACATATTGACAGAAGGGATGGGAGGGTAGATCCACATATCCGCATTCTGTGCATCGTAAGCGTCAGAACAAGAACATCCAATTTTTGAGAAGTTTGATTATTAAAGGGATGGAAAACAGAACTTACGCGAGAGCAGAAACTGCAGTTGCAGGTGCGGACTTGGGTTATCTCTTCGCAGACTACGGTGTACTTTATAGCTTGACAGTGGCAGCTTCCGGTGTATAGTCTTCGTCCTTGAGGGATTTGTGGTGTTTGGTCTGGAGATAGGACAAAAGGACGATAGACTGGTTCGATGTTTGCTCGATCCGTGGTGCTGATTTCTAGAGCGTCAATGTCTACTTCACCGTGCTTGAAAGTGTTTATCTGTGATCCCTTGTCAGAAAATGGGGAGTTTGCTGAGAGAGGAGAAAAAGGTGAACTTGCGTTGACGGCTAGAAAGTTGAGTTTTGCGGCTTCGACCAAGACTCCAGAACCGCATTTCGGACAAAACTGGATATTGATGAGTTGTTTGTTGGAGTTCTCGTTGGAAAATGTTGTCGCTTTACCTTGTGCTCGGCTACTCCGTTGCCAAAGGAGTAAGTCTCTAGGACGCCTTCGCCAGCTTCGATTTTGAAGTCAGATGGCTTGTCTGGCACGGCGAAGAGATAGCCTTTCTAGACTCTTTGTCAGATATCGAAGCCAGAGGCGGAATATAGGTATCGCTCCTACCTTCTTGCAAATACTGCAGTTGCAAACCGAGGCCTTCTTGATTGGTGCAAGAGCGACGGAGAACTTGAAGGCGCCACAGTGGCAGTTTCCATGATAGATCTGCTTTTCCTCTGATTCTGTCATTTTTGTATGTCTAGTCTTGGGAGAGTAGTACTGTATGGGTTGCTTCTGGTATAAGTACAGATGTGGGGTTACACAACGAGTCCTACCTTATCCGTAGTGCTGACGGCAGGTACGAGGCTGACGATAAGCGACCTTAGCACCTGACTAAAGAAGAAGTGTGGCGCATCCTTCGATCCTGCCACCTGCAGAGTACAACATTTCAAGTTGAATCGTCAAGAGATACAGTGTCTTTGTTTGGCCAATATTTATTCCGATTATACGTTATAGCTCACATTCGACATACTGACACGCACCCTGGCCTTGATGCTCCAAACCCTCCTCAATGCTCAATCCTCGAACCTCAGCAAGGCGATGTGCGCACCTGCATTCACAGTCTCGCCAGGCGCAACCAACAGTCTCTCGACCTTTGCAGCTTTTTGATCTGGCGGAGCGTTTACTGCAATCTCGAGCTTCATCGCCTCGAGGACTGCCATGGTTTGATTTGGCTTGATGGTCTGCTTTTCTTCAACCATGATCTTCCAAACGTTTGCAGCGACAGGCGAGTCTATGGTTGTGTATTTGGGATCTGTTTTGCTGTTAGCAGACTGCGTTGACTATGAAGGTGTTTTGGCACGCTTACCAGCCAATATGGATTCGATTGTGCTGTCGTCAACCTTGTTCTTCGCCTTTTCTTCTCTCCATCTGGCCAAACTCTCGTTCTCTGCTTTTGTCATTTCAGCTTGAGCAATCGCTTGTTCGGCACGAATACTCTCAACTTCCTTGGCTGTGTCTGCCAATAACTTGTTGTGTTCGGCCATGTCGAACTCAATGTCCTCCCACTCGAATTTATACCTGCCACTGCGGAAATCCGCAAGCAGCACATCTAGCTCTTCCTCACTGACTCTATAGTACGTCAATACATCAAAGTCTTGAAACAGATAGGGTCGTGAGGGAGAGAACCCATTTTTCCAACCCAGTGCATCGAAAATGGGGATGGTGCGTCCAGTCATCTGGTAGCCACCTGGACTATCGACTGGGTAAATTGACATGCAGGATCCACCCCAGCTGACGGTGCCCTCGGGTGTAAATACTCGACTGGGGTTTGCTTTTGGACACGACATTCGCTGACGAGGGTCGACGGGTAATGATACAGTGTTTCCTGCATAGAAGCCCACCACGACAGCCATAAATTGACCTCTAAGGAAAATGTCTCGTAGTTTGTCTGACGTGAAAGCGTTATTCTTGGCGACGAAATCGAAGTTGCTGGGAAGGTACGGTGCATGTGGCCGTTGCGTCTCCATATACCTCTTCGTAGCTTCCTCTTGCGTTTTCGACTCGAACGAGAGCGGAAGGCGGAATTGTCGACAGGGCACCTTGACGGAGCTTAGATCGCCCAGCTCATCTTCTAGGCGCTGAAGATGTGCTATCAACTTTTGCCTCTCGATTTTCAAGCCATTATAGAAAAGCGTGACACTAGTACAGCAGGATACGGTGTTGTTGAGCCACTTGGAGTTTGAAGATCGAATTGCTCTTTCGAGAGCGGTCGTCCTGCAGCGATGATTCAGATCGAATTCCTCATTGCCATACTCGACGATGATATGGTCGTCGCCGCCTTGTCGGTATCTGACCAGAGGCTGTCGACCCTGCTGGCCTCTCTCCCAGATGATAGCTTTGCCGAAATCGCCCGACGGTTGGAAGGTAGAGTTGAGAGATCTGATATCCTCGAATCCGCTGTTATTCTTTACAGCATGCTCGACAAATTCAATGAACCGGTCGTTCTGCTTGCGTAAAGAAAGCGCCTCTTCCAAAGATACCCTCTTGTATTTCAAAGTGTCTCCTGACTTTAGCTGGCCCAGTTTCCACCACTCCGCTCGAATGACAGTTGTGCTTGAGACAAAGCCACCAAAGTTGGGGCAGTCTACGGGGAAGAGGCATGGATCGTCGCCAGTCCAGTTGAGTGCTCCTATGGGGTAACCATACTCGACTAGATTTGAAGGATGAGCGCCACCTTCGCCACCGTCCTTACGCGCCCATTTCGGGACGGGCCCGATCAATCTGATAGCACTACGACTGGCGTTGTGCGAAACTTTCCAGGTAGTCGTGTATATCATGTCAATGTCTTCCGGAAGAAGGTAACCTACGTCGTGTGGTCCGACCATAGCCATGATTTCCCACTCATTAGTGTAGACAGGCACAAGGTCCTTGGGTAAGCTGATACTCGAGCTCGAGATAGGTTCAGGGATGTCATCGACAACAGCTAGCAGATCTCCGGGTGCGAGCTGACGTCCTTGATAACCACCGATTGCCACAATCGGAGAGGTCGACTTCGATCCAAAGTACTCAGCCACCGTAGGGAAGCCACCGTAGACAGCAAGATAAGCCCTACAGCCAGATCCTGTAGTCTTGCCGATATTGAGCCGTTGTCCAGCCTTGATATGATACCGCTGCCACATTGAAAATGGCTGTCCGTCTAGTTGAGCGTCCATTGGCGCACCCGTCAGAGTGACCACTGCTGGACGGACGAAACGCAGTTCAGGACCACTCAGGGTTATCTCTAGGGCTTCTGTAGTTACGCTATTTCCAGCAAGGATGTTTGCGAGCGAGAAGGCAATGGGGTCCATCGCACCGGAGTGAGGAATACCTTTACCTACTGTCGGTCTACCTCGCAAGTCTTGTATAAGGGTGTATGCACCTGCCGATATAACATCGATAGCGGCGGGTTTGAAGTCAAATGAGTCCAAGAAGTTAGTCAAGGTGTTACCAGCCTTGAATCTATCATCGCGTATGATCTCTTCCAAAAAGTCGAGGTTGGTTGGAGGACCGCAGATCTTAGACGAGGAGAGAAGTTTTTGCATGCCTTCCACAGCTTCTTTCCTTGAAGGACCATGGAACATGACCTTGGCTATCAGCGGGTCATAGTTTGGTGTGATGGTAGCTCCTGTGAAGACCCAAGTATCGATACGAATTCGATCATTCTGTTGTTCTGGCCAAGACACTGACTGAAGCAGACCAGGAGAAGGGGCGAAATCACGCAGAGGGTTCTCTGCATAAACTCTAGCTTCGATAGCAGAACCTTTTGGCGACGAGGGCTGCAGTTTCTTCAGGACATCGGCTTCCAGTCCGCCTTGGCCTTTGAGTTGAGCATTAGCTTGCTGGAGCATGAGTTTCACCAGATCAACATCATAACAGAGTTCGGTGATACCATGCTCAACCTGAAGTCTGGTGTTCATCTCCAAGAAGAAATAATCTCCAGATGCGTCGTCAACTAGATACTCGACCGTACCTGCAGAGCCATACTTGATAGACTCTGCAAGACTGACAGCCGCATCACCGAGCTTCTGTCTAAGACCAGGATGTTTCTCGACAAACGGACTAGGACATTCTTCAATGACTTTTTGGTGGCGACGCTGGATGGAGCACTCCCTTTCGCCAAAGTGAATCGCTGACCCTTGCCCGTTACCAAAGACTTGTACCTCGATATGTCGAGAGGCCGCGTAGTACTTCTCGATGAACAAGCCAGAGTTCTTGAACAATGTCTTGCCGCGCGACTGCACTTTGTCAAAGCCAGACCGAACCTCGTCGACATTATAGCAGGTCACCAAGCCCATACCACCACCACCTCCTGTGGCCTTCAGCATGACTGGGAATCCGAGCTTCTCAGATGCTTGGACGGCATCTTCAGCACTTTCCACAAGCCCTTTTGTGCCGGGCACGATTGGCACGCCAGCCTTCTCGGCCAGGTCTCGTGCTACGTGCTTGACGCCAAATGCTTCGATTGCTTCCGGGCTCGGACCTACCCAGGCAATTCCAGCGTCTGCGACCTGTCTGGCAAATTCGGCATTTTCGGACAGGAAGCCATAGCCAGGAATGATGGCATCGACCCCTTTCTGCTTTGCTATCGTGATGATGTTGTCGCCGTCAGTGTATACCGTGGAGTCGCTGCCGGAGAGCAAGACGGCCTCGTCTGCTGCTGTTACATGGCTGCTGGCCGCATCTGCAGCCGAGTAGATTGATATGGTGCGAACACCGAGAGCTTTTGCTGTCCTGATGATGCGAACCTGGAAAAGATGTTCTTGTTAGGTAATGACTCCATGATACCCCGCCAAGGTACGTGAAGGTGGGGTGTGGTATGGACAGGGTCACGAACCGCAATTTCACCTCGATTAGCAATGAGTAGAGTCTTTAGTTTTTCCATTTTGTTGTATCCCGGGTTATAGCCATGTTCGACTTGCAGACGGCCAATGGATTATATACCAAACACACCAAGGTCACTGCCTGGTTGTCGGCTGACCTGCATATAGCCTTGGCCGATGAGGGGTCTTGGGGTAAGTGTCGATCAATGATAAGCCTCCAAGACCAACTCCACCTCGCTAGGATCGAGATGACATGGGTATGAATAACCCGGACTCAAAGGAGCTTGTAGCATCCATCCTTCCTCTCGCCCGGTCAGACCCCAACTTCTCAATCACAAGCACTCAAGCTTTGATCATTCCCTCTCACAGACAACCCGAACCAACATGCCTCCGGTCAGCAAGAAAGTACACATCAACGTCGACCTAGGCGAGGGATACGGAAACTTCAGATGCGGTCCGGACGAAGAGCTCATCCCTCTCATCGACCATGCCAACATCGCCTGTGGATTTCATGCGGGTGACCCCCTCATCATGGCCAACACAGTCAAGCTATGCAAGCAACATAACATCAAGATCGGAGCTCATCCAGGACTACCGGACATCCAAGGCTTCGGTAGACGAGAGATCAAAATGTCGCCCGAAGAATTGACCGCAATGGTCATCTACCAAGTGGGTGCCTTGAAGGGCTTCCTGGATGCCGAGGGAGTGCCTCTGCACCATGTGAAGCCTCACGGTGTACTCTACGGCATGATGTACAGGGACCGTGAAGTGTGTCGAGCGGTCTACTCTGGTGTCCCAAGCGGCACACCTGTGTTCGGCCTTGCCGGTACCTTTCACGAAGAAGTCGCAAAGGAGCTCGGCTTGCCGTTTTTTGCTGAGCTATACGGTGATGTGAAGTATTCGAAAGACGGTACATTGGTGATCGACCGCAAGAAAAAGTAAGGCCAAAATACAGTAGAAGTCTGGAAGGGCTCACTAATGTGGTAAACCCAGGGCATGGACACAAGAAGAGACAGCAGCGCACATCAAGTCACAACTGGAAAACTCATCTGTCATCGCAGTTACGGGAGAGCAAGTCAATCTGCCACTGGGCGATCATGAGATCTCGCTGTGCTGCCATTCGGATTCCCCTGGCGCTGTCAATATTGTGACTGCTGCCAGAAAGATGGTAGATGAGTTCAACAAGAAGCACCATGGCTCTGTATAGATACAAAGTCAATCCTACAATGACTGACGCTTTTGAGAGCGGTCATAAAGGCATACAATATAGCACATTTCATTGGCGTCGTATATATGATACTTCGTGTTTCTCATGCTTGCCTCAGCTCATATCAAGGAGTCATCGGTATCGACCGCCTTCCAATAACTCGTCGATTTGCCGTACCGCTGTTTTGACCCTCTCTCGTGTATCAGCGTCGACATCCTCTGCCAAAGCACGAACTTTTTCGTCTATGCCGAACGATGCTAAGATGCGAGCTCTCGCTTTAGCATCTTCTCTATCGGCGGCACTATCCACCCAGGTCAAATTTATGATTGCCCAGACAGAGGCTACACGGATGCGACGGTCGGCGTGAGAGAAGTGTGGCAGCCAAGCGGTCAACAATGGGGTCTGCGCGATCAACTGTTGGCGGTGCTTGGACGACCCTCCGGCCACGTGAATAATAACACCAAGAGCAGCATTAATCAGCTCGGGCGGCTGCCATACAGTCTCTGACTGCTGTGACTGCGGAGAATATACCGTATCCCTATATGAATCAGCCGGTGAGTTAGGCCGGAAGACAACAGGTCGGAGTTTGTTGTGAAGCATTTCAAAGAGCTGGTCGGCACCTAGGACGCCGTTGAGGTGCTCGATCATGGCAACATTGTCATCGCCGTTAATCAAGTTCCTGATGAAATCCAGCGCTTGTTCTTGAACCAGCATGTCATCGTGCTTTGCCTGGACTGCAGGATCGTGTTCGTTCTTACGAAGCAAGCGTAGTTGCGCTTTATAGTTAGTAGTATCCAATGTCGACCTGAGTCCACTGGACTGATAGCGTGTGCCGTTGTGGTCCATCAAGACCTCGCCATCTTCGTCTTCATCATTCGCATCATCATCATCCTGCTCGGTCTGGTCCATATCAATTCCAGGTGTATTTAAAGCATTTAGCAGATCGACCTGTTGACCTGCAGCATTTATGCTGCCCAGAGCTATGGAGGATTCCCGTTGGAATGTTCCGTTCACAGCCTGAATAAGCCAACCTGTCCCTAGCTGTTCGAGGCATTCAATTTTCAGATCTTTAGGAGAATTGAGGACAAGGTGTTTTAGGGCCCAAAGTGAGGCTTGGCGCAGCTTGGAATTGGATCGTTTCGCTTGCTCGCATAGTGCTGTGACGACTCCAGCGTTGACGAAATCCTGCAGACTCAGCATATGTCGACCAAAAAGGTGTATAGAAGTTCTTACCTGGCGCATGGGGCTGAACTCAAGAACGAGATTGCAAACGACATTAGTAGCGGCGATTTGGACCTCGACGTCCGGGAAAGACAAGAGGGCATATATAGGTTTGGTAATACCGGCATCGATAAGTGCTGTGCGCAGGAGGCTGACAGATCTGGATAAGGCTGTAGCAGCATGACATGCCGCGAGTAAGACTGGTATCGTGTTGCCATTTTTGAAAGGGAGTACCGAGGAGTCAAAAATGCTGATGGGCGCAAGCGAGTCGATGAGATTGGAGATGATGCCGCTGTCAATGACTGCTTTGCGGTTGACGTCCTCTTTCTCTGCAATGGCAGCGAGGGCATCTAGCGCACCTGCTCTACACTTCATAGCATGCATGACTTCAGGGGCAAGGCCATCAGGGCCAAGAGTTGCGGACGGTGTAGAGGCCAATTGTGAGTCTAGAGCTTGTGGGTCGGCGGACCACATTGGCCGAGCAAGATTTATGGGGTCGAACGACTTCTTGAATAGCTGCGAGACATGTTTGACTGCGCCAGCATCCAGAGCGGCCTGCTGAAGCTCGGTGCTATTTTCAATGAGATGGGCTAGAACAGCACAAGCGTCTTCTCTGACAAGTGACAGGTCCTGGCCAAAGGTAACATCTAGCGAGTCTTGCACAAGCTTGACAGCAATGGGAATCGCAAACAAAGCCATTTGTCTCTCCCGTTCTCTTGATCTCGTAAGGGCATCAGAACGGGGCGCGGCAACGTCTGCATCCAGAGCGTCGTTGAGGATAGCAAGCAGGCGGAGAGCGGCTAGACGGCAGCAGGGATCTTGCTGGGAGCGAGCTAGGTACATGAGCCAGACGCAGAGAGGGGAGTTTACGGAGACATTGGTTGCAGAGTGGTCTGGGAATAGTCTAGAGCTGATGAGGGCATGGTGGCCGAAAGCAAGCGATTTTTGAAGAGGAACCATGACTTTCGGGAGTAGAATATCGACAGCAACGACATTGCTTGACCTGTTGTATTTGAGGTGGTTAAAGTCGGGGGCTTGGAGGGGATCTGAAGATGCGGTGTCTGACGAATGGCAAAAGATGCGCCTCAGGTCATCGGAAAAGATGAGACGGTGGGCT
The DNA here is from genome assembly GCA_023848605.1 of Aureobasidium sp. EXF-10728. Lineage (NCBI taxonomy): Eukaryota > Fungi > Ascomycota > Dothideomycetes > Dothideales > Saccotheciaceae > Aureobasidium > Aureobasidium sp. EXF-10728. Next base: position 101,810 of record SWBG01000058.1, read on the forward strand.
CGGTAGGTCGAGTGGTGTATGATGGCCGAGATGGCGCTGATGAGAGCGGTAACATCAAGTTTGGTATGGTTGGACTGAGGATTTCTGTTGTAGACCAGAGCAAAGCTGGCGAGGTTGGAGGCAAGAGCGTCCAGGATGCCGTGGTGGACCAGATTGGAAGCGTGATGAGGGGCTTGAGTGCAACATGTGGCCAGCAGAGTCGAGGTCAAGGCAATGTGGTGTTGTTGGATTGAGGTGGGCAGAGGGCGACGAAGGATATCGAGAAAGGAAGCGAGCGTGTGCTTGTTGAAGACGTGGTCGGTAAATACGGGGTCGGGGGTGGGCGAGAGAATCCACGAGGCGGCAAGAGCATTGATGGCGCGAAGAGAGGCAGTGACCAGGTGGATCGGCGAGGGAGCATCCGGAGAGAGGAAGAGCAACAGCGGTGGAACAAGGTTGCTGTGGAGGATGGGAGAGACAAAGGCAGCGCCCTCTTCGGCGAGGCTGGCGACGATTAAGGTTGTCTGCAAGTGCAGGTCGGAGTCGGGCGAAGTGGCCAGGGTGTGGGCCAGGCAGTGAAGCAGGCCATGACGAACAACAAGCTTCTTGCGCTGGCCATGGCCAACGATGTCGTTCTTGATGGTGCGCAAGAGCCGCAGTTGGTGGGCGGTCGATGGCTGCGGCGACGACTTGAGCTCGTGGAGAGCTGCCAGCGACGGGGGCTGCACCATAGTAGCGGGCGCCGAGGGGGAGCAATGTCAGAGACCAGTGACCAGCGACCAGCACTTGTGCAATGGCTGGCGAGACGAGTGACGCGACTGCTGTTCCTGGACCGCTCGGTGCACTCTTGCCTTACCTGGGTGGAATGACGTGCTGGGCCGGGCGCCAAGTCCGGAGGCACGTGGGCGCGAGACAGGTCGGCCGTGGTCGAAACACGCAACAGGGACGTTTTTGAAACATGCTCGTTGTGCAAAAAAGAAGACTCTGCCAACACCAGCGACCTCCGCCGCCCTTTGCCCTCGCCCTCGCTCTTGCCCTCGACTCTCTTCTTTGCCTTCTGTCTTCTGCCCTCCCGCAAAAGCCCTCCTGCTCAATTATGCGCCACGCCCGCGCATCCAAGCAGCGCCTGCCCCCCACAAGACAACCAAAGATCCAACAACGTCCATAGACCGTCGACACTTCCGTAAATGTCGGCTCTGGCTTCCCCTTCGCCTAGTGCCGCCTTCCACGCACGCTACCCCAGACCTTCGCCCAAGAACCCTACCCCCAGGCTTCCGCCCACCTCATCGCCCGCTCTGCAATCTCATTCTTCCCATGCCCGCACCCCTGTGCAGCAACCCATGACGGCCGATGCTGCCACTCAGTACACTCCTGAAGGTTATCCACCAACTGCCAACAGACTCGCTGGCAACAAACGCAGAGGCTCCTCTCCTCCAGCCCCATCATCCGACTCGAATCCAGAGACAAGCCTCCCTGAACGCCCCGTACACACAGACACGACGACTGCTTCTCCTGGAGCCGCTGCCACTGCCACCCCGGATCCATATCTGTCTCCTTCGCTCACAAAAAAGCCCCGCACTCAGCCGAGCGCCCATGTCAAGATGAACCCCGATATCAAGATCATGCCTCTCAAATATGAGACATGCGACCCCAAGGATCTAGGCTACCTGATCAGCAATATGCTCCTGGAATTGATCTCTCTTAATGACAAGATCCCCCTGACCGGTCGCCTGACAAGATTTCACTCGAGGTAATTCTTCCGCTTTACGCCATCATCTAGACACTCTCTAACACACCACCCAGGGCTCCGCCTGGCATTTCATGTCACGATTATTTGCAACGTCTAATCCAGCACGCTACTCTGTCGCCACCAATCCTTCTCTCTGTCGTCTACTATATCGATCTCCTGTGCTCACTCTATCCGTCCTTCACCATCAGCTCTCTTACAGTCCATCGCTTCCTCATCACGGCTTCTACTGTCGCTGCCAAGGGCTTGAGTGATAGTTTCTGGACGAACCCTACTTACGCGAGAATTGGCGGTATCAGCGTCAGTGAACTTGCCACCCTGGAGATGGAGTTCTTGGAAAAGGTCCAATGGCGCATTGTTCCTAAGCCAGAGGTACTTGTTGACTACTACGTCAGTCTTGTTCAGAGGAACTCGGGCTATCAACTCGAGGCCGCTACCGAGGCGGATCCGACCTGAGCATTCTCTATTTGATGCCAGAGTCACCACCTCCTCATCCCTCCGGCTCCGCGCCTCTTCTACCCTAGAAGGCATGTGCCACATGCTAAAAGAGCAAAAAGTCATTCAAGGCTGCCTATCGCATCCCGCAGGATCTCCAGAAAATCGTTGGGGATCGGTAGTCTGTGCCGCATCTCCATTGAGGCACGCAGCCTCAATATTGAGAGCACAGGGACAAGATTGCGATGTCACCATTAATAAGAGCGGTATCAGATTGTCACCGCGCAAAATCCGCCAACAGCATCATACGAGCTCACACCCACTTTCCCACATGCTGCAGTTGAGCCGCATGGGATTTGCAAGCCCTGCATGGCTTGCATATATAGAAACCGAGCCGCACGCCACCTAAAGCCGCTTCGAAGCGGAATGGCGATTCGCCATACTTGGAACGCTACACCCAAAGTCACAGAGACGCGAGGAATCTCCCGCCCACAGAACAAGATAGGCTCCCTAATACAAATAGATTTTTCTATCACACTCACGATCAATGTTGTTCTGTGATTCTTGTGCGCGCTCTTCGATTTGCAACTGTAATTTGTATGCCAAAATTGTTTCCAAAATTGTATATCTACAGGTTCTTTCATACTCACATGACGGCTTCGATTGCATGCTTCCCTTTATTGCGCCCTCGGAGTGCCTAATGCTTCGGGAAATAGATCGCTTCTGCGTATCTTTTGCCCGTTCTGGGTGGCTCAATGTCCCCATGCTACGGAGAGCTGCTGCTTCGTCTTTTCTCGATGCGGATAGGTGATAATCTGAACGTTTAGCAGCGCGATGTGATGCTGCCCCACAAATGTGCTCCATGCATCGTCTCTGGTTGTTTGCTCCTTGGATGTAGTCGATGAAAGACTTTCACTTCCTCTTGTTGAGCCCTGCCTTGGAGCCTTCTTGTACGGGCTCGTGGCTATGGCTGTGTCCATCATCATGGCTGTGCTCGTGCTCGTGTTCTTGCTCGTGCTCATGTGTCTGGTCCTTGGAGGCAACAAACTCGTTTGCAAAAGCATCGCCGGTGTTTTCGGAGCTGGTGAAGCGGATCGAAACACGCTTGATTCCTTGCGCCGCCGAAGAAACCTTTTCGCGAATGCTGTTCTCGGCTTCGGTCATTTGCTCCAACGTCCAGGTCGAAGGAACGGTGACGGCAACCTCAATCAGGTAGTTCTGGCCACTCTTGATGCCCTGGACCTGGGGAGCCGACTCGGTGGGTAGCTTCAGAGCTCCCAGGGCTTGTGATGCAGCGCTCTCAATCTTGTGTATCATTTCGTCGTCAATCGAGACATCGGCCAGCTCCAGCAGTGCAGCCTTGGTGTTTCCATATCCGGCTTGCACGATCATGCCTGAGATGATTAGACCACCCACAGGGTCGAGCCAGGCAGCGTTTGTCAAGAAGTGACTGGCACAGATGGTGGCCAAGGCAACAACAGCAGTCAAGCTGTCGACACGGTGGTGGTATGCGTTGCTCGCCAGAACACTGCTGCGCTTCTCTGTTGCAATCTTCATGGTCGCTCGGTACAGCCACTCTTTTATTATGATGCTGCCGGCGGCCAGCCATGCTGCATTGATGTTGACACCCATGCCCTCAATGCCGTGACTATGGTTGTGGCTGTGGCCGTGGCCGTGGCCGAAGATGCCGATGTGGGAAAGTACGTGAGCAATATCCGGGAAAAATTGTTGTGTGAGAGCCATGACTGCCTGCAGGCCGATCATGATTCCTCCCGAGAGTAGGATACCCGACACTCCAAGTGCGCCCAAAGACTCAATCTTTCCATAACCAGTCGGAAATCTGCTTGTAGGAGCTCGTAATGAGTATGAGACGGTCGCGAGGGTTGTGAAATCGGAGATGAGATCTGTGAGAGAATGGATGGCGTCGGCCGACAAGCTGCAAGGATAGCATGTTAGCATTGACGGTAGCAAGCTGATGGTTCTCGCACATACGCTTTGGAGTTGAAAACGTAACCGCCGACTCCTTTAGCAATGGCCATGCCGAGGTTGACAAAAAGTCCGACTCGCGTGATGCGGACTCCAGCATCGTTCTTATCGGTACTTGTCAGGTAGGTTGTGTCGTGGTGATGGTGGTGACCATGGTGTGAGTGACCGAAATGACCGCGAGTGTGCTCCATGGTTATGGGCGTCGTAGCCGTGCCGGCAAGGGGTGAGGGAGATGGTGATGGCCGGGTCGGTATGCGGTGAGTGAGCAGAGACCAGTTGTGTCGAGGGCGAGAGGTTACAAGAATACGAGTTTGATGGCTCTTCAGCAAGGTCCTTGAGGTGGTAGGAGCAAAAGTCGAGCGAGACGCGTGCAGCAGGGGGCTAGTCGTCTGTAGACTCAGCCCCGGGAATTGACACGCTCTCATCTAGTTACGAGATGCCTCTGCATCCGTGGTCGCACCTTCCACGTAAGCCGATGACCGCCTGCACAAAGATTCGTCAGGTCAAGCTGAAAAGGAAAGTCTTGTCTCTCAATCACTTCCGACAACAATAGGTACGCAATTGGAAAGGTACTGGAAGCCGCGTCTTGTCCGCCGACCGCGATCTGCTACCGAGATGCGTCAACCGTCTTGGCACTGCGATATAGCACGACATCAGCCTGATATGCGATGAGGCTGATTGCCAAAATATTTGGATATTCTACTACTATCCTGTCTCGGGTTAACGACCTCGTCAATTGTTTTCACACAAACTCCAAAGCCATATCACAATTCCCAGCCAAGCTCGTTGGCTACAAACCACCCTTCCGTGAATCGATCATGAATCAGAAAACTTCCCAAACAACGCCTAGTCATGCTGATCATTCATAAATTGTTCGTAATCGCAAACCCGTGTTCAAGACTCTTGCGTATGCGAGAGCATCGATTTAATACTTACACTCCGCTCTGGGGCCCGCTCTCTCCTCTCAGGATTGCCGTCCGACGACTCAGTGGAAACGAACCTGCCTGTACTTGGTACAATACGGGCCGGTGCTCTTAAAGGGGGCTGATACAGAGGCAATGGCGGAGGTCTTGGCAAAATGTGATGCAGTGCGTTCTGTTGGTTGGCCGAGAATCCCAGAGCAGGTTGTCGCTCACAGAGCAGTGTTGAGCCTGGCGGAGACTGGCCAACAGTTGTGGAAACATCGACTGGCTCCAATTCAGCGTCCGAACAGCCGATGCCGGAATCGCCTTCATGCTCTTCCTTGTTTGGGGCAGGGATATCCTCACTGGGAGCAGATGCCTTGCGCGCCGTACGTGCAATGGAGTGTAGATTTCTCAGACCTTTCTCCATGCACTAGCAAGTATGTTAGCGAGGCGCTCCACTGCGTGCAGCTTGCGACTTTTGACTTGCCTTTGCTTCGACTACACTCCAGCGCTCACCAATCTTGGCTGCCAACGGAGCCCATATCTCCTTCCTGAGTTCCATATATCCTGATGCGAGAGTGTCCAGTCTTCTCGTGGTCCAGTCCTCATGAGTTCGGCGTTCTACCAATCGCTCGTGACGTTTACGACAAGCATTGGCCGTCTTGTTAGGGAAGTGCTTTGAAGCGGTAGATTGCCAGTTGAGACCGGCTGCTCTAGCAGCGATCAGGACCTCATCATCGGCAGAACTCCAATTGGCCGTAGTTCTGTGGCCTGGCTGGAACTCTGTTGACCCAGATTGTCGTGCTTGTGCTGTCGGGAAGGGTGACTGACGATGGTTTGGCAAGACTCGTCTGTTCTTGGGCATCTTCAAGGATCGAATCTCTATGCGGGATGGTGGAAAATCCTTGTACGATATAATGTGGGGATGGTATGAGAGAAATGACCGACCCGCGGTAGAAGAAAAAGAATATCAAGATTAGACAATCGAATACAAGGAGTAGAGAAAAGTAAGCAGAAGAGGAGATGAGCTAAAACAATGCAAGAGCGACTTGGTACTTCTACAGCATGCGCAGGAGATGGATTTATACTTCAGATCGTGATATATGCTTGACCTGGTGGCCAGTTGAGCCAGGATGCCAGAGATGCTGAAACACATGGACATTTCGGGAATGAGGCTCTAAGACGGTCCTATTTTGGTAGGCGGCCGTCCAGGAACAGCCAGCATGCTGCGAGCGCTTCTGCAGCGTAGGCCGAGCGAGGTTGCGTGGTGGAAAAACAGCCTACCACGACGAGCGCGACTAGAACAAGGATCAAGCGGTTGCAGAAACTGGTCGAAAGAAGCGTCGCGCCAGTTTCAGGCTATTTGTGGTAAAGTGATGTCAACATGTTGAAGTCAATGGTATGCGCGGCGGGCGCGTATCTCGAGGGCGGCTGTCAAGATTGTTTCGGGAGGATCAGGGTTGCAGATGCCTCAGGCGATGGCTGATATGGAGACGTCTGAACTCTGTTTCTGATAATTCAGGGCGCGAAGAGAAAATTCCAACGAAAGACAGTCACTGAGAAATAGCACTGAAGAACAGCTCTTGCAGCAACGCACTCGGCAGGTGCGACCGAAGAAAATGGGTTGGAGAGGAAGGTGCATTGCTTGGTCAGCCAGAGAGCTCAGGCAAAGTAGCTGCCAATTTCATTTCATTGGCGCAATGCACATGAAGAACTATGTGATGTCTTGCAACAGAGGTGGTTGCGGACAAGTCGAGGTAAATTACAGAGGGAGAGGGTCTTTTCGGAGCAAAAACTCGGGCCGATCATTTCAAGTCGGAGACCCCCATCGGAAGCAATCTTGGACTTGGTTATTGTTGAGAGCAGTGCAGCATACAACTTGTCGTCGTTGTTGTTGTTGTCGCCCACAATCCGTCCACCCTCGCAGTGACAATGGTCGCCTTTGCCAGCTCTTGCAGATTCGCTGCTGCCGTCGTCGGCAGACATGGCCGCCGTCGTGAGTCTCCAGCCCTCGAGCTCCTCAAGTCAAGACTTTCTGGACCCATCTAATCCATATTCATTGCAGCTTTCAGTGTCGCTGCGGCCAACCGCGCTGCTCAAAACTTCGCCATGCCCGCCTTGTCGCCCACCATGACCGAGGGCAACATCACAAGCTGGAAGCTCAAGGAAGGTTAGCAACCCCCCAGCGACCCCACCGACGATACGCATTGAAGCTGAGCTGTATAGGCGATTCCTTCTCGGCTGGAGACGTAATCCTCGAGATCGAAACCGACAAGGCCCAGATGGACGTTGAGGCTCAGGACGACGGAATTCTCGCAAAGATCGTCGTTGCCGAAGGCGCAAAGGCCGTCCAGGTCGGCTCGCGCATCGCCGTCCTGGCCGAGGAGGGTGACGACCTGGCCACCCTCGAGATCCCTCAGGAGGAGTCGGCCGCATCTGCTGGACAACCCGCTCGCAAGGACCGCCCCAGCCCGCAAGAAGAGCTCAAGTCTGGCATCGACACAACCGAATCCTCCCCTAGTCAATCAGAGGCCCCGCCGTCATCCAAGCCCAACGCCGATGCTTCTGCTGGCGGCGCTGCAGACACTACCAGAGCTACTCAGCTACACGGCTCTTCCGACGCCAAGGCCAGAAAGCAAACATACCCTCTATACCCCTCGGTCCAGCATCTGCTTCTTCAGAACGGCCTGACCAAGGAAGACGCCAACAAGATCCCTGCAAGCGGTCCTGCTGGACGTCTGCTCAAGGGTGACGTCTTGGCCTACCTGGGTAAGATTGAGAAGAACTACCCTGGCCAGCAGGCCAAGCGTATGGACAAGCTCGCACACCTCGACCTCTCCAACATTCAACTCGCTGCCCCTCCCAAGAAGCCTGAGGCCAAGCCCGTCGAGGCTGAGAAGCCCGCTCCTATTCCTGACACCGAAATCGCCCTTCCCATCTCCCTCTCTGCTGTGCTTGAGACCCAGAAGCGCGTCCACGAGACTCTTGGAATCAACCTCCCCCTTTCTACTTTTATTGCTCGTGCTTCGGAGCTCGCGAATGAGAACCTCCCTCTTTCAAAGAACAGAAAGCCTACAGCTGATGAGCTTTTCAACTCTGTTCTGGGTCTCGACAAGGTTTCTTCCAAGACTTCCCGCGGCCACTACGTCCCTCAAGTCACCGGTCTGCCTTCCGCACCCCTGTTCGCCAATCAACGTGCTGCCAAGAAGGCTGATATCATCGACATTCTTTCTGGAAAGCCCTCAGGCCCCAAGAAGGCACCCAAGATCTACGGTGCATCGGGTGTTGTCGCTGCTCAGAACGTCTTCAGTGTCTCGGCACCCAAGGGCGACGAAAAGAGAGCACAAGAGTACCTCGAACGCATGAAGCAAGTCCTCGAGGCAGAGCCTGGCCGTCTCGTTCTCTAAATCCTTACTCCCTACTCCCCTTCTGCTTTTTTTCCCTCACAGCGTCAAAGATATCTCTGTAGTTTTATATTAACTCGAAAGGACCGGCATAGAATTTTCTCATCTATCAAGCATTCGACATTCCTCACATCCATCCCTTGTCGTGCCTCTACTATTGACGGTGCCTCGTATAGCACCTGAGCATGGCCTTTCTAGGATATTATCAAAGCGCTCAGCAGTCGTGTTGTATGCCTGAAATACACTGGTCTACGACGGGGATCGAACAAATCTTCCTAAGATTACTGAAATACGGTCCCATTAATTCTTCTTTCCAAAGTAACTTGTGAGTTTGTTGCTCTGTCCTGCATCAATTGGCTTCTTTCCCTTTTGCGGACTTGACCCTTGCGTCTTGTCTTTCTTCTCTCCAACACGCATCAAGCGCATCAACTCCTCAAATTGGTCGACGTCGACAATGCCTCCACTGGCTTGCACATGTCCTCGAGCAAAGTCGTCTCCTATTCGTTCCAGGAGCGAGATCTCTGGTTCGCTAGCTAAACTGCCATCAGCATCGTCATCCTCATCCTTGACCAGCTTCAAACTGGCATATGCTTTCAAGCTCTGAATAATGTCGACGGGCGGATCCCGGCTTTTGGCACATCTTGGTACCCGACAGCTGAAATTGACCTTGTTCGGCAGGTAACCGTCATTGGCGACCATGACAATCTCGAGAGCCTTGCTCTGGAGGTGACCGGCCCATCTCGTTGCAATCACGGGATGCACCTGCGCCTCTGATTTGATTCGGAATACGGCGACCTTACCGTCCTGACTGAACTTGGGTGCTGTATGAGTACATCGCTCAACTTCGGCGTTAACCTCTTGACGAGCTGCGAGTAGTCTTGAGTGTTTCAAGACATCTTTGGGATGCACAGCCGTGAGAAGTGCGTCAAAAGCAGAACTGACGTCGTATGTTGCTGTCCGTCGAGGTGCATTGACATATGAGACCACATCGTTCAGCGCTTTCTTGGTGTACTTCTTGAGGGTAAGAGCCATATCAGGGAAAGGGTGCTCCCACTTGATTGTATTTCCCAAGTCGCCGTGCGTCCCCACTACACATAGCCAGTCGGTCTCGTCCCTGACGCCTTCATGAAGTGGCTCGCACAGCAGATACGTCAGGAGAGCGGACGTCACCACTGGCGGGGATTTATTTGCGGTACAGAAAAACGAACCTTGAGGGAAGTCTTCAGGTTCAGCATTGTGGTGGTCAATCACCAAACCAGTGTGGGGTGTATCTATCAAAGGTCCAGACTTGCGGGACCCTTGGTCAAGAACAAAGATGTACTCGGGAGATTTGGCAGTCATGGCCTCTCGTTCGTGTTCATGGTGTACCGTTTGGCCTTTGCTCAGCAGATGCACATCGATCAACTCGGGTTTGAGCCCCAGAAGAATCAAAGTACGATGTAGAATTACACCAGATGAAAGTCCATCTGCATCCTTGTCTGGCACTATCATTGTCCGCTTCTGCGAACGGGCACTGAGGACTCATTAGCAACAGCATCAAAGTGTCGACACTCGATGCAAATTACCAATCAAGGATGATATCCCTAGCTTGCTTCATCTGAGCTTCTGGAGCTGGCCATATGGATTGGCCCGTCTTCTCATCGCACACGGATGGGGTCAGATGATAGTCGGGCACCTCCACCCGTGCTCGTGAGCGTTTTGCAGCGCTGGCCTGGCCCGCGGACAACGGTTCCTTGCGCTTCATTTGTTGCGTTTTCGAGGTGGCGTGGAGGGAGCGGCGGATGCTGATTGAGGCTCCACTACTGCTTACACCACAGTAGGGCTTGCACTTGCTGTACAATGTCGAACCCTTGCAAAAGCGGGTCGTGAGGCTCCCAATAATGCTGGTGGAGGTAATAATATGCATAAGTGGCCTCAATCATGTGGCTTGTCTACAAAGTGCCATGTCGTGCGCCGTCGGTCGTTCAAGACAGACCCTGGCTTATAGTCAGACTAAACCCTTTTGGCCAGCCGCCGTTTCGTGGTTGGCGCTGTCTGTAGAGTTCCCTAGAGGTTTTGTGGTGAAACGTTCTGCATCTTGTTCGTAACTCCAACCCAACCAGGAAGTCGCCGCTCAAGAGTTATCGGGATGAGATTATGCATGGATAAGCCGTTTGCGTTGTCCAAGATCTATGCGCATGCGTGGGCATAGACACCGCCGGCGGCCGTCGCTATCTGACCATGTGTCATGGCCGCCAGGGCGCAAGAAAGAGGAGGATCTGATTCGATGAGTGATCAGTAATACAGAAAACCAACCATCGAAGGCTACTGTATTAGCAAAAACAGCCGGCGGATACGACACCAAGCAACTTTCCGGGCCCAAACCAAAGCAACGGATCGCACAGATTTTCAGTTTCGTAATGCACGCGCTTGCATGATGGGCGGTCTAGACCAACGCCATAGAGGAAGCTTGGCGGCTGTGAGTCGCGCAGCGCACCCTCTCCATCGAATGACAGGTCGAGGAGAGCGCTCCGTGACGAAAAGCAACAGGCTTGTGAGCCGCAGAAAGGCTTCATTGAGGAATGAGAGGATCTGAAAGGGGTCTCCGACAATTTACATTTACGTGGTCTGAGGCTCATCGGCAGAATTGCGGTCGGAAACAAGAGAGCGGCTCTGTTGCTCACCTTGGATCGAGCGCCCGCCCTTGGTGGGAGGTGAGTGTGGTTCACATCCATCTGAGGCGATGCGACCGACTCCGCCGGACTGTTAAGTTAGTTCCTTGTCTGCTGCTCGTCCGTCCCCCCCAAATGACGGTTACTACCGCCCTACATCCTTCTTCCCTCTTCCTCTTCCATCGTTCCTAACATATTTGGATTTCCATCGTTATCATTTTTCTTTGAACATTTTGTCAACTATTGTACACTATATCTGCCAGGAAGCGATTTGTATCTTGACAATCATCTCGATACGCGTGCCCAGGACGAGTTGCCGAGAGATTTTCTGTCCAGCTTTTCTGCCTCCAACCCCGACTTGTCAACTGATTCGCACACCACAGCTGGTGCTTTGCGACTTACCAGCACCAAACGCTGGTCAAAATCATTGCAGTGCTTGAAATCGTCGAGTCGCATTGAACTCAGTCGCTGTCAGACATAACACGCCGCCCAGAGGGCAGGTTGTGTTGTGGTGCTCACGACGCTTGGTCGCGCGCAACAACTCTCATGCTTTGGTACGTACGAAATCGTTCAATGTTTCAAGGTGCTTTCCCTTCACAAACTCGCTTCGCCGCCTCATGGACAGATTGGAACTATCGAGAGGCTGGACCAAGCCACGCGCTTGGCCTCTGCTTTGGTCGTCTTCGCAACTGTTTGCGTGACATGTGATGACAGGCTATCCGCTCAAGTCATGGCGCAGTGTTCCCCATCTGCCATCTAATAGCTCGAGACCTTCTCTGCACCCCTGAGCTTGCTCTATGGTTCTCGCCATCGCTGGCAAAGCACCACGACTTGCACCAAACCACCTTGCTAACGTCGGTGCCGCTTTGCAGAACCTCCATTCAACATCGCATGCCACAGTTTCATTAGCTTGTGCATTAAGCACTCTTCTTCAGCACATAGACGCCCAGCCGTCCTGACTTGTACACCTTTTATTTCCTGCCATCTGAATCTGCAGTTTTCTACCGCGGTCAACCCTATCACCGCCTGTTCAATCCCGCTACAAGCTCAACTGGACCCCACCAAACCTTAGCTGAGCTGTTGCCAGACCCTCCGAAAGATGGGTCATCTTGATGATCAAATGCATCAATTAACCGGACTTGACGAGCATTTTGCGCATAGCCTACATTCGAAAAGGCCTAACGTCCTGCCTGGTCCGGAGCATGAGTTCATGAATCGAAACGTACCACCACCCGATCCACGCCCACCCGCATTAGGATACATGCCTCTACCGGAGCCTCGCGCAGAACTCTCCCACAACTATTCTCAGGAACCGTATCACTTTGCGGACAGACGTACGGACCGACCATTGAACGGGAGAAATTTGAGCCTGCGCACCATGACGAATTCCGCCTCCATGCCCGAATACACCTTCCTTGAGCGCGCTAATACCGACTCGCCATCCCAAAGATCGCGATCGGTACATTCTGCAGGACCTACTTCGTTGCCTCTGTATCCTCTACCGCCGGATGACGCAGTAACATCACCTAAGAACGATCGACTTCTTCCTTCGTTCCATCAATTGAGCAAAATTGCTGATAGTGCAACGGAAGCGAGTGACACGAGGATTGTTGGATTGCCGAACCTCACTGCATATGCCAATCAGGTCGTTACACAGACTGTAACAACTTCCCAACCACACTTTCCGCCATCACAGCAGTCCAGCCCTCCAGGCAACTTCGCCTTGCTTGGCCACCTGTCTCCTACTAACACTCGCACCGATGGTCACGAAATGTATGCGCCTTCACACTCGCCAGCTTCATTCTCGGTCCCAAACCATGACAATTCCAGGCGCAAGTCGGCTCAACCTACCAGACCTCCACCCTTCATTCCCTCCATGACTTCGTCAACTGTGGGTACTGGATCCTCTTCGGAAAACATGAGCACACTTCAGAGCTTTCAGGGTTCCGAGGCCGGAGGACGCAGCACTGCTCACACTACCCCAATGGAGTCTACCCCATCTTCCTTTGAGGACGCAGCAAGAACCTCGGTGCCTCGTTTACAAACATCGACGTCAGCATCTGGAGGCTTCATTTGTGACCATCCTGGTTGTGCTGCTCCACCTTTTCAAACTCAATATCTTCTCAAGTAAGTGTGCTATCACTACCGCGCACTCCCGAACTTCTTCTAACGGTTTTCTCTAGCTCGCATGCGAATGTGCACAGTTCGAGTCGTCCACACTATTGTCCTGTCAAAGGTTGTCCCAGAGGCGAGGGAGGCAAGGGATTCAAACGCAAGAACGAGATGATTCGACACGGACTAGTTCACGATAGTCCTGGTTACGTGTGCCCATTCTGTCCTCTCCGGGAACACAAATATCCCCGTCCTGACAATCTTCAGAGGTATGTTAACCGGGTTCTGGAGTAGATGTCTTGACTTACAAACTCTATTGCAGACATGTTCGTGTTCACCATGTGGACAAAGACAAGGATGACCCTTTGCTTCGAGAAGTCCTGGCTCAGCGACCTGAAGGTGGTGGCCGAGGAGGACGCCGCCGGCGTATAGGCCCGGCTTAATGCAAGACCGTTCAAAAGTCATTCACTGGACAAACAATATACGCTTCGATCCGGGTGGCATTGTGGTATCTACGAGTCACCTTTTGCTCTTTAGCATTCGTTCAGGATGCTCACGTCTACGATCTATCGATGGGTTCAATGAAGCACGGTACAATTGTCAAGACCGCTGGCGTGCTCGACAATCAAGGAGAGGCGACTTGCTTCAACGGTTCTATGATCGGCGCTCTGGGCCTAATTTTCTGATTTGTTTTCCCTATTTCTACCCGTATGCTGGGATGCTATCTAGCGCAGAGCGAGCGCCATTGTACAAAAATTTGGATAAGAGGGGATCCATCTGATGAACAATCGATCAAATCAATTTCTTCATGCAACCTCTAACGACAAGTCGCACGCCAAGAGAATGCTCGAGCAGCGGAACTCGCTCCTAACGAAAGCCTATTGGCTGCCGATCAGACCGCACCGATCACATGCTGAAGATTGGCCAATCGGTCAGCTTTGGCTCTACCCTGCTAGCTGCTTCAGCGATGCCGTTTGCGACTCTGCGCTTCCTTTCCTTCTCTCGCTTGATTTGACTTTGAAGATCCCTGGAATCCCAACGCCACAACGGCTCAACGAGCAGTTCCTTGATTTCTTGGTGCAGCTCTCGGAGCATGTTACGAGGGGCTCTTCGCCGAATCACCGACAATGTGGTCCAAACAAAGACTCTGAGGTCTAACGACACCTGTGTCGAGCGACGTGGTCTGCAAACTGCATGCTGCAGGAGGAAGCATTGATGCACGTATGTATTGCGAACTAACGCGAGCGAAACAGTGCTCGAGGACCACAGCTTGTAAACTAGTGACTGAGAAGCCAGCACTTGTTTCCTGTTCTGATGCTCAAGTTGCAATTGTCAATCTTGCAGACTTCCGCTGCCTTGGATTTTGTCGAAGCTAAAAGATGTTTGGCGAGCCTTTGCGACCAGTCCAATCAGATCTCCATATGTTACGCCCCCGGTATTCTGACCAGAAAGCACGTATTGGCATACATGGAGTAAGCCATCCAGACAGACTGGAGATATGCTGTGTGCAAGCGAGATGACCTCCGATATCTTAAGCTTGTTGTGGCTATCCATACGAATGCCGACATGGGGATAAACTTAGATGCCGTTGCGGAAGGGGTTGTGCAGTGTGTGTGTAGTGAATTGTTGCCTCTTTTGGTCTCGAGCAGATACAACTTTGGTATCGTAATCTTGTAGCGGAGTCTTGTCCGGTTTGGGTGCGAGCCGCATGCTGATAGTATGGCTATAACCTGCCTCCAGCAGACACCGAAATGCAACAAAGACTTTGTGAATCCGAGAGGCTCCTGCCGCTGACAGACCACTTACATGCATGAACTCTTTGCAGGCGCTTATGGTCACATTACAGTCCATAGACGTCGGATGGAGTGCACTCCGAGGCAGACACGTGGGGCTGAAAGGTCCATGTGTCAGGGACAAGCGACTCTGGTATCTACTGTACTTCCTCGCATATTCAGTCCGGTTCCGGACAAGATCTGTGAGCTCAAAAGACAATGACATCCACATCTCTGAAGTATATCTCGCAAAGTATCTAGGTACAAGTATCTCGTTGTCCCTTGATCCATGACCGCGCCTAGTGTGATGTGCCTCGCGGCTTCAACCTCTAGCTATTAGGGATAGGATATCCGCGAGCGATTGGGTGCAGTCACGCAATCCTTGAAATGATGACAACACATTTACACGCTCTACTTTGTGTTAATTCGATATCAGCATGGGCAGTACAGAGTACAAGTGTGGATCTGTATCGTGTGGATACTAAGATAGCACAGCATGTGTCTTGACAATACGATCGCTTCCAGACCAGGTGGGCTACTGAGTCGGTGCCTGGGTCGTGACGATGGCATCCACCATCCTTCGATCGAACAGAAGGAGAGCGACTCTGTGCACCAGCCGCGCCATCGCCTTCCATCTGATCAGTAATCATGACCTATCGCAAGAGACCATGACGCTGCTAGAAACCCATCTCCTCACCAAGCCGAGCTTGTCATCTTGATTTGTGCTTGGGTGTTCGCGGCAAGGATTCTGAGGTCAAACCCCCCAAACATTACCCTCTCTTGCCATATGTGTTAACTCTGGCCGCGGCGACCCAGAAACCTTTTGCCAACTTTCTCGGAAACCTTTCACCAAGATGTCCTTTTTTGTTTTTCCCCGACGGGAAACCCCGACTGAGACAGGAAGAAACCTAACGCGTCGGAGATAATGAGGTACGCCAAAGGTGGAAACATTTGAGGTACCCGCCAAAAGGCGGAGACAAATACTCTGTTTTGTGCTGCCCGCCCTGCTTCTTTGCAACATGGTGCCTGGTTTTCCCACGCGTACGGACACACCGAAAAAACCTTGACAAGATGTATAAGGTTTTTCGGAATCGTTTATAGATGGTCGGGTCCGCTGTATCAGGACCTTTCCGCTAGAAGGATGCCCCGTCGGGTTGTCTTGATATCTGGATGAACTTGAACTCAGAAGAACTCCTTAAATGCATTGTTTTGGTTGCGGACCGAGAGTGAATAATTGCTGTCATTCGCTGCAGACAGGAGGAAAGTTTTGTGGTATGGATGGGTTGATCCGGAGCTGTAAGGTATTATCGTATGGGAGCTTAGTCTGCTATGGATTGCTCTCGAGTATCTGGCTTGCTCGATTATCTACGGACTCGCTTTTCCGCCTTTGGATCTGCATATGTTTCTACAGGATGAACTATTTTAACATAGAGGATAGTGGCAGGTAACGAGAGAAACATTAGGACTACTTGCTAGACACATGGTCATCTCCTCACGGGATCAAGACAGTATGGCTGCACTGTTACTCCTTACCATTGCCCTTTTTTGCAGTTCTGTACTAGCAAAAGTAAAATCCTAGACACCTGACTTGCCGTAAAATCAACACTCGTGGTCGCCGTATACCAAAATTCCCAAAATTAAGAGGTCGATGGTACAACCCTGCTCCTGACATACCGAAAACTTTATCACAATCTTGACGGATAGTACATTTTTCTGCCCAGGCAGTAGTTCTGCACACTTTGTTGTTTGTCTACGACAACAAAATGTCAACAGACACGATAACTGAAACAAAGAACATTGGGACAGCCTATCGTATTGCCAATCGTATGAGGACTGATACTTGGACAATATGGTCAGGTTGAATGCTTGATCAGAATCCTCCTTGGTCTAGGTCACGTTCGAGTACATTGTGCAAGAGAAAGGTAGAGAAAGATGTCATTCATTCTTGTTGGCTAACAAGTGGCTCGTTTACATACAGTGGACAAAAAGCTTTCAGAGTATGACTTTGTGAATGAGGGAAGGAACACTGGGGTATCTGGCATTCGAACAATGCAGCGAGTGCGATGGTGCTAATAGGGGACAGAAGGGCAGCGCCTGTTAAGACGTCAAGACAAACGCATATAGAAAGAGCGAATGCGCGTTGCTAGGTAAAGAAGAAACGCCGGAAGATTTGAACAATCTGGGAAATAGCGTTGATTCGTCAATCTGTTCGTAGGAGCGTATAGGGGCGTTGATTTGTTTTCGTATGCTTCGTCTAGAAAGCGACCACGACGATGCCCTCTTCCATCAAGGTGCGCTCTGGGATCTT
Source organism: Aureobasidium sp. EXF-10728 (assembly GCA_023848605.1). Taxonomy (NCBI): domain Eukaryota; kingdom Fungi; phylum Ascomycota; class Dothideomycetes; order Dothideales; family Saccotheciaceae; genus Aureobasidium; species Aureobasidium sp. EXF-10728. The sequence continues at coordinate 119,109 of SWBG01000058.1, forward strand.
GTTGCGAGTGGGCATGGAAATGTGTGTGCTTCTCTTCAGGTCGCTCTCAGGGAGGTGGTGAGTAAGGGCAGCAGCCTTTCCATCCTGGGTGTCGATGCTAGATGCTGTAATGGTAGAAGAAGTGGTTGCGAGAGAAGATGCCACGGTAACGGAACGATCCAGGCCTTCAGGAAACTCGTGAACATCATAAGCAGGTGGCTTCAGTTCCCATTCCTCAAGCATGTCCATCTTGGTGTTGACTCTCAAGCGACGGCCATGGCATATGATGATGTCAGTAGCGCGGGGGGCATCGAAGAGCAGTGTGGGCATGCATCGCTTGATGTATCGCCACTGTGAAGCACTCGTGCGGGCGTGTGGCGGGTTCCACTTTCCACCAGGTCCCAAGTTGTCAGGGCTGGTTTCGTACTGGAACAAAGACGCTGTCGTGGAAACGGTAGAAGAAGTTGTTTGGCGAATGTTGGCGGGGCGAGTAGATGGAGTTTGTTCTTGGCCAAGGTCTTCAGCCAAGAACGAAAGATCAATATCTTCGGCCTCTTGATCCATGGTCGCAGTGAGCGTCAGAGCGTTGGTGTCGTACGTAGTTTCCGTGCGTGACAGGTCTGCTCCTTCTGTGCCTCCCTCGATCGATCGTGCCAAGGAAGGATACATCTCGCGCATGATCCGCTCTTGCTCTTCGATAACATTTTGATCTTCAATGTTCTCCGTTTCCTGTCTCTGTCTGCGACGGCGTCTAGGAATAGTGCACGGTTTCGGCGCGGACCGTTCATCCAGTGGCAACGAGATGTCGATGCTGGCAGACAGATCATGAATCCATCGGAAGATGCGTTCCTCTGAATGGTCTGCCAAGAGAAATTGGTCAGTCTCAAGGCGCAGGCGAAGCACGACCTGTGAGATAGGGGTGAAAAGGTCGGGATCCTTCTCAAAAGCCTTGCGACGAGCAGCAGTAGGGATAAAGTGTGCGAGCCGGGTCGCGGGCATCAATTGGCTGTACTGAATATCCGTGGCCAGGCCAATCTCAGCGTGCTGGAGCGAGTATCGCTTGATCAGCCTTCCGGCGGTGGGCAGCGAGTGACCGGCAAGCTGAACAGTCTTGATCTTGTGAACGCTTAATTGAGTGCCGTTGAGAACAACGTAAACAGTGCGAAAGTCTTGCTTTTGGAGATATTGAAAAGGCGAAATCTTCTCAATGCGCATTTGCATAGGACCCTCTCTTGACACAGTGCAAGTGTATTTTGGCAAAACCTCCCTTCCATTGTCGAAGAATCGAGGAGTAGGCAGGAATTTCGGATTGCGAGTGGCTGTCGCATATGATGGTGCAGGGTCCGTGCAAGGTGAGCATCGAGTCTGGAAAGGGTGATGGTAGCTCGTCACGCGACGGCTGCGAGGGCGTACCGCTTGAGAGCCATCGTCTTGAGCTGGGTTTGTCACGGAGTCCCGTGTCGTTGGTCGGGAAATCTGAGCCATGTCAAGAGGTAGTACGGCCGAGGCACGCCGTGCTGCCTGAGGAGTTTGTGTGGTAGACATGATGAACGTTCTATGACGGGCACGCTCGGCTTTGTAGATTTGACAATGGCTTCAGATCGTCAAACCTGCGATCGGGAGAAATAGGAACAGTGCCGGATCGACGAACGGTATATCAATGCAAAGGTGGTTCGCAAGACGAGAGAGCGACTCAGGCAATAGAGCGAGAGGAGTGGTCAAAGTAGAGAAGGGTGAGGAAGAACAAGAGCCGCGGAGGACAGGAAGTGTTAAGGCGTCCTCTGACCCTTGCTGTCGTCGACGATGGCACTGATTGTCAACGGTGAACGAAGAATTGTGGAGAAATCTAGGCCAAAGCCGGGAAGCTAGCTTTAGCGGCTGTTCGCCTTTTTAGCCGAGGTTGGAGACGCTGGGGATTTGTGGAGGACAGTGATGTGCGCTGGAGAAAACTTGGAGTGAGCTGGAGAAATACCGCCGAACAGACCGAACAGCATGCAGAAGAATTGAAAGAAACACCAAGAATGAAGCCGACAGCAGAGGGAGAGAGATAAATGGGCCGAGTCGAAGGTTCCCCGCTCCCCGTGGGAGGTCAGTTCCTGGCAGAGCATGGGGGGCATGTGCCAGTCCAGACAAAGCCACAGAACCACTAACCGTCAAGCGATATGGCAAATGGCGCGCCGCTCAGGCCAGCGACTGACAAGTCAAACACAGTCGAGGCACAGAGCTGATGTACGCGTTTTGGACACGAACAACCAACACCCAGCTCGCGAGCAAATGGCATCAAAGTAGACCTGGGTGACGCAGCATGAAGGCATGAATCAGCGCACGAGCATGAAATGGCCAAATCTGGTTTTTGTCGTGGAGTGGAGGGCACGCTAACAGCCATGCGGCTGAAAAAGGCACAGAAGCACGCAGGTGCAACTGTTGGCAACGAGACACGCGATGGATGGCGGCGCGCGGACCTCTCTGTCTCGCCCAGATGGGGGTAAAAAGCGGGGTGGGTCGTGCAATATGGCAAGAATCCTTCGCCAACGAGGGCACAATCAGCCGGCAGTTCTCGAGTCCATATCCAGGGCGACACCTTCATCTGTCAAGAAATCCATGTGGATGGATAGAAGGTGGTTAGCAGCATGAATATCAGCAACTATCATCTCCAGCCGCTATACCAACCGCTCGACGTCATGTCGTTGTTGTAGCACAGAGTCGGTGGGGTCGGCGTTCTCCGATTGAGCAATGTGCAATGTCGACGACAGAGGAGCGTGCTTGCTAGTCGGACAGGAGTGGGCCAAAGACACGACAAGTACTCCGTACAGCGATGGAGCTGGCAGGGTACGAAGTGGGGGTTGTATTACCGGCTGGCCAGCTTGAACTTGGTCTCATGTTCCTCTCGCATGGTCGGCCAAACAGTTCATGTTGTGTAGCGATGCAACATGGTGGCAGTCGCGTAAGATGCGGTCGAAGCTGGGCCCACAGGTGCGATCCAACTTGTTGACAAGGAGCGTTTCATGGCGTCCGAGAGCATGGCTGGCTGGAGTCGGGAAGGACGAGGCAAACTTGAAGTAGCTACATGTGCCCAAGATGGGCGGTATGGCATTCAAGTACGGGTTCTGGAAGGCAGCGGCGCGCGGACTTGGACTGGCGAGGAAGAGGTCAAAGAGTAGCAGACATGGCTGAAGCCTGACGACGAGGAGAGGTCCAAGGCTTCGCGTGCTTCTCGCGCTTCTCGCCGGACGAGGTATGACTCTTGGACATGTGCGAGTGCTGATCAGTCTATCTTGCTTGATCGAATGCACGTCTTTATGCGCCATGCTTGACCAAAACACGTCGACATAGATAGCCGCCAAGCACTTGTTTGCATAACTTGTGCTTGATTTGTTCTTGTGCACACGTCGGCATACTCTATCGATAAGCCGGCTCGAGACATTATTTCGAGCTGATGGCGAGCTAACCTGACGGTGCATTCACCAAGCATGGCTTCACTCTGGCGACCACTCCGGCTACTGCAGCCATTGCACTCGACACTATCACAGCCTCTGGGTCTGCGCGCCTGCACACCACTTCAATCGCGACTACTCCATTCGTCACCAATTCTCCATGTACGCAAACCGTCAAAGGCCGTAGTCAAGCCCAGCCATGGCTCTGCGCCAACTCGCAAGAAGCAACACAAAGACGCCCTTAAGGCGAAGCAACTTGCCCATGACATAGACGATATTGAGCGCCTCCAATCGTCCAAGCTTGCTCCTCCTCCTCCTTCGCCAACAGTTTCCACCACCACATACCAACCTTCGACACCTCCTCCCACGATACACCAACCCATAGCCGCTGCATCCCTGCAACATCAGCCCGTCGTTCAGCAACCAGTCGACCTGACCTCAACTCATCCCCCTCCGTCACCCCTCAAACCCACACTCGACTATATACCGGGCGGCCGCTCTGGTGTCCTACAGTCTCTCAAAGAGCTCGCCAGCGCCGAATCTCCAATCCTGATCTATGAAGCCACAAAAGCCCGCCAATACGTTGCCTGGTGTTTATTTGCAAGTTTGCTTCTCGGTTGCGTGGCTGCCATGCAGATTGGCTTCTTCACCACCGACCCTTCCAAGAGCGACTTGCGCATCGCCAGTGTTTTCCTCCTCACTGCCCTGATGTGGGCCATCCTCGCTTCCTGGGCCGCCTTTGGCGCCAACGATGTCATCAAGAAGATCTGGGCCATTCCCTCTGCCACCGGAAAGCCTCTGCTGCGTATCGAGCCCGTCAAGATTGCTCTCGGCAAGCGACCTTTGCCTTTCGACGTCCCTCTTGGTCGCGTCTTTTCTGACAAGGGTTTCGCACACAGCATTGCCTATTTCAACGCCACTAGAGATGTCAGACGCAAGCCTGGTGTTCTCGACGCTCTGTTTGGGCCTGTTGGCACAATCATGTCTGCCAACATGAAGATGATCCAGAGAAAGTCCTCGTTTGCGCAGCTGCGTGTGGCAGATGCGGGTGTTTGGAAGATTGATCTCCGGGATTGCAGCGTCCCTGATGGTGGCAAGAGTACGTTTTCTTCTCATATGAATTGTGCTGGTGCCGTTTCGCTGACAATCGCTTCAAGCTCTCGACCTCCTAATCCTCCCTAGTAAGAGAAAGCCTGGATGGTTTGCCTCGCTGTTCGTTAAGGAGGACTAGAGCTATCTTTCTTCGGCTGCTTTGTCTCCAGCATTCCTTGCATGGAGACCTGAAGCATTACTCGTAGTCTTTGCATCTGATTACGAGCACTGCACATCTCATCGCTCTAGCTCCAGACGCCTTTAGCAACGACACAAGCTTAACGGCATTAGGTAAAAGCCAGAATCTCATCCTGTATAACAAGCAGAAGTCGGATATGTAAGATTGTACACAGCATAGGATCACAGTTGTATGTATGAATATGAAAGGATGAATTGTATTTCATTGGGGTCAAGCCAAAGCCCAATTAATCTTGATCAACATGATCTGAGCGCCTTTCCTTGGTTTCTATCCTATAGCTGGACCCTATCTTCTGTCGTTGTCGGCAAACTTGTGGTTCCAGAAGCCTCTAAAGTGCTTCTGCGAGCCAGCCTCGTTGAGATCGTTGACCTCTCTAGGCGTAAGCTTGAAAGTCATTGCCCTCAAGTAGTCGCTCAACCTCTGTTCCTTGCTGCTGGTCGTGATGGGCACAATATCCTGATCGATACAGTATCTCAAGCAAATCTCGCCAGGGCTAACCGCGTACTTTTTGCTCAGGCCAGCAAGAACATTGTCCAAGGGTCCAGGAGCAGCCTTAGTCGCAGGAGTCAGAGGGCCATACGCCTCGGTTGCAATCCCCTTTTCCTTGTGGTACTGCAGCAGCTCGCGGTGCTGCAAGTAAGCGTTAAACTCAATCTGGTTGACGGCAGGCGGGATCCTGGCAGTCTTGATGATGGCATCCAAGTGCTGGGGCAAAAAGTTGGAGACGCCGATACTGCGCGTCAAACCTGCCTCCTTGACATCCTCCATGGCCTTCCAAGCCTGTTGCAGCGCTTCCGGCGACTCCTCCGGCGAACCAAAAAACGGCGCATGAATCAAATACAAATCCACATAGTCCAACTGCAGCTTCTTCAGACTGGCATTCAGAGCAGCAGGCACATCGGCAATATTCGGCAGCACTTTTGTCGTCACAAAGAGCTTGGAGCGCTCGACGCCGGACTCTTTGATCGCTTTGCCGAGCTCGGGTTCCGTCTTGTAGACTTCGGCGCCGTCGAGGTGGTAGTAGCCGAGACTGATTGCCATCTTTGTTGCGTCGACGCAGGCTTGGTCGAGTTGGCTTTCGTCGCCTGTCTTGTACCATGCGGTGCCGGTGCCGTAGCCGAGCATGGGGATCGAGTTGCCGTCATTGAGCTTGAGGTTGGGGATCGGGGTGTGGATGTTGGCCATTGTTGCTGCTGTTCTTGCTGGTGGCGTTGGATGTAGCTGAGTGTTTCGTGGTAGTGATCGAGGAGTCAAAGTCTTCAGGGAGAGTTGACGGGTTCTTCGGCAGAACTGAATGCTCATGGGAATTACGTGGCCTGGAGCTGTCTTGATGCAATCAAGGAAGCTTCTGTGCTCATTGGAGATAGCTCTGGCGGGGCACCATGACGTGTGCGGGGTCATGCCGAACTGCCGCTTGATATACCCCCACTGTTGTCTGATGTGGAGCATGAGTCGTAAACAGGTCTCTCACACTCTCATTCATAGATATATGTAACACAAGTATGCATCGTTGGTACGATCCTGGGACTCGGAAGCAATGGCTGCTTCAAGCTCTCACAGATATGCCAGGAGCGAAAGCAACAGTGAAGCAAGCGTTAGTTAGTCCTTGTTGGCTCAACTTTCATCTCTAAAGATGTAGCGACCACCTCTCATGGCCTCCCGCCATCTTTCTTCCACCTTCTGTCGGTCCATCTTCCTTGCTGCTTCCCAATCTTCTTCCAGCTCTTGTGTTGTTGGCATCTCGGTACGCCAGAACCCCGGAGGCGACCTGTTCCTTTGGAAGAGTTCTCTGTGCTTGCCATGTAGGTCTGCAAACGCCTTGGCCCTCGCTTCCAACAACATCTCCTGTCTCTTTTGTGCGGTGGCACTGTGTATCACCGTTGCATATGCCGAACCTAAGTATCCTTGCAGCGTCAACTCATCGTCGGTAAGTGAAGTGTCTTGTGGCAAGCCGCCTGCGGCGATGAAGCGTCGAATCGCACCACAGCACTCTTCTCTTGTACAACCGGGTAAACATTTCTTTTCCTCGCGCTTCCGAATGCTCTCACGGTAAGCATATCCGAGCTCTCCATGTGTCTTGGGATTCACTCTAAAGTCATCAAGGTTGAGTCGATGAAGAGGTCGGGCACGAAGAGGCTCATGCTCAGGTTCGATGGCCCCTGGATCGTCCTTTGGATTGTACCTCACAACAACAGGGCGAGGAGCTGGCTTGTCTCGGACAGTCCTGGTGATGCGGCTGACAGGCCTCTCCACAGACTTTGAGACTGTATGCTTCTCCAGTTTATTCGAATCAGCATTGTCCAGCGATTCGCGCTGTCGTCGAGTCGTTGGTGCGGAACGAGGACTCAAGATCGTTCTATCAACTTGAGGTGAAGTCCCTTCGAGAAGTCCGTTCAATCGTCCCGTGCCTACAGCCTTGGGTGTAGCATCATCGATGCGTGGTTTCTTAAATCCACGCCTAGTATTGTCACCGTCTTCTGATAGCACATGAACAGCAGCAGCTCCCCTACTATGGTCAAGCTTTTTGCCGGAAGTTACAGGAGCAGCACTCGTCCGGGGCAGAGTGGGAGTGTTGGGACTCAGATCATGCAACGGACCACTTTGAGGACGCGACTCCTGGGGTCCGGCGCTTTTGCTGACTGTTCTGACCAACATATTTCCTCTTGTTGCCGATCCTACACTGGTGCCAGGCTCTGTCTTCACAGTCTTGACCGTACTATCGAAAAGCTGAGCATCATCTTCATTGGCGTCTGTGTTTGCGCGGTTTGGTGAGCGAGACCTTGATGGACGACTTGCTATCGGAGTTTCAAGGCGTTCGAATGATCGTCCTATGATCCCTGAGTCCCGATCTGCCGATTGTCGTAGAGGTGCCCGACTGAGGGGATGCTTTTCGAGATTCAGCTTTGGTGGTTGGATAGGAGGCTGATCACGATAGACATCCAGATCCGAAGTCTCTGCTCGGAAAAGAGTTGGCACAGGCGTGCGTGAATTGTGAGGACTGCTACTCAAGAGCTCGTTCTTGATCTTGTAAGCCTGCGAGTCTTTCTTTGGAGAGGTTCTCTTTCTCTTGAGGGCCTTTGCAGAGACAACAATAGGCGAGTCGTCCGAGTGGGCCAAAGAACTGGAACGAGCAGCCTCGCCCTCAGTGGTCTGACTTGAGGTGATCTTGCTATGAGCTGGAGAATGCGACGGCACGACAGGTGTATTTCTGACAAGTTCAAGGGCAGGATTGGGCAACGCAAGAGCATCTTCGATGTTTTCCAGATTCGATTGGACAGCACGAGGAGTGGCGAAACCTTGGTTTTCAAAGTCGCGATTGGCCTCTCGCAAAGCCTGCTTTGCTAGTTTCTTGTCGATGTATTCTTTCCATTTGCGAACTGTCTCCTTTGCTTCGCGTATCTTTTGGGCAGCCTTGGAGGCACGAGCTTCAGCATCCTTTCTGTATTGATGGTAGGTTTTCTGGAGAGCTTCATGCTTCAAGAGAAGCTCATTGTATTGTGCGGCCGTCACGAAACCATCGAGTGTGGTGGTAGAAGGTCCCGCTTCCATAGGTCCTGAGTTGGGATGTATTCAAGGACGATCAAGATACACATGACGGTATGGAGGACAGCAAACACGAAAAGACAAAGGCAGACGCGTGCCTGACGCAAGGCCGAGGCACGCGGTGCGGGAGATCGGCAGGGAGATTGCGGAGTTATGATAAGGTCGCACCCTCCCAAGTTCGCCGCCGTCCTTGAACCTCGACTCATTCTTAATAGTGACAGGATGGTCAAGCGACGGGCGTCAGATGCGCTTCGGGATGAGGAGCGACGTTCCAAGAGACTCCAACAAAACAATCCGGACCGGCTGTCGAGGCTCAGCCACGAATTGACGCTCAGAGTGCTTTCGTTCCTGCCCGTGCCCGACCTCATCACCTGCCAGAGCGTGTCGCAACATTTCCACCGCCTCGCTGGCGACTCACAACTATGGAAGGCCCTCTACTACAACCGGTTTGTCCGTCCAAGGGCGTCGCGCATTCCTGGAATCAATGAGTCTGGAGTTCCCGCCGAGAGTTTGTGGTACTCGAGCAAGCTCTCCAAATGGCTGGACGACGACAACCTGGTCAGAAGAGGAAAGCAAACAAACTGGAAGCGACAGTACAAGACGCGGCATAATTGGACCAAGGGAACATGCGGTGTCCGCGAGGTTCCTGTCTCGCCCGAGCCATCAGTCCCGCCAACGCTGCTTCAGATGCATGATGGCATTATCGTCATGGCTGACAATCTCCACGGCTTGCGCGCATGGTCATCTCAGTCAGGCCGAGATATGCTGGCTACCATGACATTTCCCGCCAAAGCCAGTCCGCCTTCAGCCCTGACGCTCGATTCCACACCTTCATCCGCCCCAACCATTACTATTGCTGTAGGCTTTCAAGATGGCTCCTTCACCCTCTACGATCTTCATATCCCCCAGTGCCGCTTCGTAGCTCGTTACTCTCACGAGCCTTCTTCAAATGGCTTGATCTCGGCCGCTGCTCTGTCTTTCCCCTATCTCGCCACCATGACCGCCAGTCAACTTTTATCTTTCTACAAATTCGTGCCGACCGAAGATGAAGCATCACAGAACACAACTCTAGATCCCCCGTGTTTGTTGCAATCGTTACATTCGCGTACTGTCTGGCCTCCTCTCACCTTGTCCATCCGACCACAGCCAGATACCGTCCTCGTGTCAATCGCCTACTCCCTACCCACATATCTCAGCGGCTGGACCGTTGGCATCCAGGAAATGCGTTTGAACTTGGACGGCACCCTCATCGAATCACGCCTCACCTCAGCAATCGACCAAAACTACCGCCCTCTCACCTTCAGCTCCTCCAACCCATCCGCAACACCAATCCCACAAACCGTACCCCCATTCGGCCACTTCAACACCTCCGAAGCCAACCAAATCCACTCCAAACCGACCTCCCTCTCCTACTCTCACCCGTATCTCCTAGTCTCCCACCCAGACAACACGCTAACCCTCTACCTCGTCTCCTCGACCACCGACTCCCTCAAAATCAGCCCGGGCAACAGACTCTGGGGCCACACCTCGTCGGTATCGGGAGCCCACGTCGGCGGCCGCGGCAAAGCAGTCTCGGTCAGCACCCGCGGCGACGAACTCCGCGTTTGGGAGCTCGAAGGCGGGTTTGCGTCTGCATCTGCTCGTCGCCGGTTAGCTGCTGGCGAACTGAGCGTGCAGTTGCGACCTGAAAAGCCATCGTCTGCATCTTTAGAAGAGACTCTAACTTCGGTTGCCAAATCAAGGGGTATTGGGTTGGGAGCTGCACTCAAAGATAGAGGTGTAGATGAAACTAGCATGACACGCGGGTTCATTGGGTTTGACGACGAAAAGGTCGTCGTGCTTAGGGAGCGGCATTGTGGGAACCAGGCTTTGGTTATTTATGATTTTACGTAGGACGGACAGGAGGGCCTCTTATGTGCTGGTCTTGACGATGTGAAACGAATCTTTTTTTCTTCTTCCTCATCCTTTTGCCTGTTGGTCTAATTCTCAAGAAATGACTCTTGCTATCTCTAACAACACTTTACCTCGTCTCAAAAGTTCATCTTGAGTGCAATAGTCGGCTCTTTCTCCTCAACTTCCTCTCGAACCTCTTGTTTGGGTCCCTGTGACCCCTTGATGACCTTCTCCATCAACGTCTTTTGCTCATTGCTCAACCTCACAACCACACCTCTAAACGCATTGGCGTCATTACCCGCCAACTCCAGCAATCGCGCCGCAGTCTCTTTCTGCACAGATTCGCTTGTTTCCTTGCCGGCACGGGCGAGCAAGGTGGGAATGAGCAGTGCAAAGCCCGCGAGTTTCTTTTCGGGGGCGAGGGACGAGAGCGTTGTGGTGAGGGATTGTGCAATGATGGTGCGACTCTGCTCGATGCCTTCAAGATGCGAGGGCACGGTGAGGAAGGTCACCAGACGTGGTAGCAGACGTGACAGGATGGCCGAGTGGGCGGCGCCGCGGATAGGCACGACGAGCAGTGTTCGCACGCAACCGGCTGCCATCTTCGTGGTCATGGGGTTATCGAGACACTCGGTCAGCTCGGCGACAAAGCGCAGCAATACGGGGTCGTTGGCCTCGAAGACGGCGTTTGCGGACGTGATGAGCATGGTTCCTGCCAGGATGGTGTTCTTCTCGCACGGCAGAGATGCTTCGAACTCGCGCTTCTGCGCATTCTTGAGAATCATCAGGAAGCGGGAGAGCGTGCTTCGGATTTGCTTCTTGGTGTCCTCGCTAGGGTCGGCGCCTACACCATTGATGAAGCGCCGGAAGATGGGCAATGCTTGTGGTATCAAAGTCGCCTGGCATGCACCTGTGCTCATGATGGTGACAAAGATCTGGAAGATACATGCATGCAGGTCGGCTCTAATGATCGAGGGGAAGACCTCTGAAGCGTCGACCAGTGCGTCTAGTGAGAGGCGTGCTAGCGTGACAGCCTCGTCCGAGATTTCGGCTCGTACAGGACGAGGGCTTTCTGCCAGACCAGGCACAATACTTGCCAACACGAGTACAATGATGCGAGTCAACTCGAAAAGCTGATCGATGTCATCGGATAAATGATCGTCTGCACTCATGCCCTGCCTCGATGAAGGGTGGCCAACGCAAAGGTTTCTTGCAATCTCAACAATGACAGTCTGTACGTTCGACGGCTCTGTGAGCACCATCCGATCAAGCAGATCCATTGTCTCATTGAAGATGACCTCCTGGTAGATGGCGTTGCCAGAGATTGAGGGTCGAAGGATTCTCTTGAGTGCCTGCAGAATCTCGAGCTTTTGTGCTCTTGCAGTTGCCGAGTCTGCGCCAGGCTTACTCGCGAGAGCTTCGAACGCAAGACCAAATAACACGAAGAAGAACGCCACAGGCTCTTCGCGGTAATTGATGTCGCTTCCGCGGGCCACAGTAACGCCATTGTCGGCATCAGCTTGAGTCTTGCCGTCAAGTGCATCGAACACAAACTCGCTGTCCTCATCAATCAGACTAGCAATAGCATCAACGAGACTCAGCCACGAGTCTTGGTAGAACTTGAGTAAAGTCTCGCGGTTCAGGGCAGCGTAAACTGTCTCGAGGTCGTCTGATAACGGGGTCGCGCTAGTGTTGTTCGAGATGTCTGGTTCGAAGCGCAAACGGGAGTATTCTCGCAGGGATGATAGCCAAAGCGGAGTCAACTTTGCAACCTGAGGTTTGACCACATCTACCAAATACTTCTGCTCGGCAGTGGCGATCTGCAGGCCAGCCCATGCTGAGAAAACCGACATGCGTACCATGACCTGTGCGTTTGGACTGAGACCTTTGAGCTCTCCGATGGAAGATGTTTCGGTTGACCCTGCAAAAGTCTCAAGGGCAGCCACGAGGATTTTCAAGATACGTCCCATTCTGTCAACGTCGGTGACGATACCTGTCGATACGAAGGTGGCGCAAACATTGATGGCTTCAGCGGCAAGCTCGGGAGATGAATCGACAGCGAACGCAGGAGTCAATGCAGAACTGATTTGTGCTTGGTATTGTTCAAGCAGCATAGCTTCGGTAAAATCGGGATCGGGCACTCCACCGAATAGCTGTGGCACAGTCAGTATAATCAGAGGGTAGAACGCAACGAAAAACTTACTCTGAGCACCTGGTCGATGATGTGGAGACCTAAGATGCGTAGACCGACGACATTGGCAGTGGAAGCAGAGAAAGCGACCCGTACAACATCTGCCACTCTATGTTGGAGCGAAGCCAAAGCAGGGATGTCTTCGTTGATGGCCGACTCTTTGACAACGCTATCGAGGAGACTGTTGAGGAGATTCATGCCGAAAAGTCGTACCTGCCATCTCATGAGTTCTTGACTTGATGTAGGCGCAGAAGTATCCTCGTCCTTCGTGCCTGCTCCAGCAGCGAAGCCTGCAACTTCTTCGTCTTGAAGGTCGGTGGTGGCCGCCTTTTTGGCCGCTGCTTCGTTCTGAGAAGCGTTGTCAACACGAGCCTTTGCTTTGGTGAGGACCGCATTGCATCTCTGAATCCAGCCTGCCGTATCTGTCATCCCAGTTTGTGACAGCCAATTGACGAAGATTTCCTTGATGGTCTCCTGAGCGGGATTCTCATCGAGCACGTCCCAAAGTTTTTCTTCTAGACCAGGGTCGGCAGCACGTACAATATCCTCAGCGTCCCTGCGCATGAGATTGGCCAGTCCTCTGATAGCCATGTCGCGAATTTCCGGAGATTGAGAGTCGAGATCTGCTTGCAATCGCTTCACATACTTCTCGAATTCCATATGACCAGGCGCGTACATGGAGAGGTTACCCAAACATCTAGTACTCTCGACCAGGACTAGAACATCACTCTCTGTCTGGAATTGTCGAATGAGAGTCAACACCATGCCACGAGGCTTGGCCATTTCGGAAAGGTCTGGACCCATCACGTTGATGATAGCATCAACACAGCACACATTGGCAGCCGTCGTTTCCAGTTCAACTTCCAGGTTAGAAGACGCCAATGGTCCAGTCTCGGCATTGTGTGTATCCAGTACGTACAACTGACCAAGAAGACCAATCGTGCTCGAAACGTAACCTGAGAACGTCAAGCCAGCAGAGTCGACGATCCTCTTTAGACTTTCCAAAGCCCAAAAGTGTACCAGCGGATGTGGGTCAGCGCAAAGCGACATGAATATACCTAGAATGTTTTTGAGGTGGAAACTGGCTGCCATACCACCAAGCGAATTATGAATACAAGCAAGAGCTAAGGCGCAGCCAGATCGGACATGAGGTTCGGTGTTTGAGACGATGGTGTCAATCAGGTAGCTGATCTCGCGTGTAGTCAAGTCATTGCCACCGACTTCGCAAAGGTGACCCAAGGCCTGAGCAGCAACATTACGGACGCTTTCATCAGGGTCTGCTACAAAGGTCTATGATCTTGTCAGCTACACAGGTAAGTTTTGGGCATCCGAGTACTTACGTGGAGAAGATTCTGCATGTTTTTCTCTGCGTTCGCGCTCTGGAGTTTACCTTCCAAGCCTTTGACTTGTCCTGTTAATACCTTGGAAGTTACCAACAGAGCCAGTGCAACGTTTGCGCTTAGTGCCGTCTTTTGTGCCACGCTCTTTTGCACAGCAGGCGATGTCAGGAAGGAATTTATCTGCTCCAGTATACTGTCCTGTATCCTCGGAGACTGTAAAGGAAGCGCCAATGCAAAAATGCCAATTGCACTGTTCACCACTTCTGTAGCAGGAGGCTGTGGTTGGTCGTATATTTGAGGTCCGTCGGGTGTAACATAAGAGGTCGTCGAATCGTGCTCCCACGCTCCACCAATTGGTGATAGAAGCTTTTGATAGTCAGCGCAGTCCTTTGAATGGCAAACGCGTATCTTACCGTCCTGTCTATTATTGCTTCATAGCTGTGTCTTGACGTCCAATGATCTTTAGATTCACCTCGCTTTTCAAAAGGCAGAGGTGAGTAGTCTAGGCCGTTGATCAGACCATTGACACCAAAGCCGCTATTGTCACCGACTCCCCAGATGCTGTCGAGTGTACCAGCAGAACTAGCAATTGATACGCTCAAAGACGAAGGCCCAAGACGATCTGGATCAGCGAATGAAGATACAGCCAATGGTAACACGTTTGACTGTGTCGCGATTTCTGAAGCTGCAGCTGGGCTAGCTGTCACGAGAGCAGTGTAACATTGGAAGACCCTACGCCTGACCATGAGATCGAAGTCAACCAACTGCAGGGCAGGAGACAACCGTTGGGACATGTCCTCAGACGTTTTCTTTTCAGGCAAGATGGAGAGGAACGTCCCAGTGTTTTGCAACATGCTCGCAAGACGTCTCGATAAATCAGATGTCAAAAGTTTGATGTTGTAATGCAAGAAAGCCTTGACGGATCCCAATGCACACTCCCGCACGTGAGCAAGGAAGCTCAGTTCAAGTTGACTTTGGCGTGCCATGTTATCCTTGTTTGGGGGCGCAAGGGCGTTCTTCCACATGAGCAACAACTGCGAGAGGTGTATCTTGACAAAATTAGGTCCCAACGACATGAGGCCGCCTATCATGATCCAAGCGACCTGCACTTGGGTGCTGGAAACTCGTAAGTCAGAGTTACTGCTAGATTTAAGCAGGTTGGTAGCTTGCGTAAGCACACGAGCGTAGACATCTACAGAGCCATAGAGTGGATGCTTGTTTGAAGCACTTAAGACAGCAGCAAGGCCGTTAGCATATCCAGCACACCTCCTGGGACTTTGTCGAGGACCCGTAAGCAGACCGATCTCACGGTTGACACTGTTCATACAGATTGTCACTGTCGGCAAGAGCTGTTGAGGACAAGCTAGGACAAAGGAACGCATGCACCTCGAAGCGTGAACCTGGACAGTGTAGCTCGGATGCTGCAGAACTTGCAATAGTGATTCACGGCAGCTTTCCGAGATGATGCTCACAGCAGCATCTAACCTGTCTATTAGTGATGCTAGAGCACTCAAAGCGGCCGTAAGTGTTTGCTTTCCAGGTTCTGGACGCTCTTTGACGACTTGCGGATAGTCTTTGATAATATCGTTCATAAGAAATCGGGCGGCGTTCAGTTGGGATGTTTCTCCAAGCATGCCTCCCACCACATGTTGTAGTATTATGCGGACAAACTTCCTGGTCATAAGAGTGCGGTAGCGATGGTAAGTGAGACTTTGGTGACTCAATAACTCGGAAAACAGATGTTTGGCAATGACACCGTATTGTCTCTCGACAACACTCTCGCCAAGCGCGGTGAATATTTGCTTGTAACATATTGCAATGGCAGCACGGGTCCGGTTGGAAGCAACGGGTTTGCAATATTGGGCAGACAGCTGACGCATTATATCCAACAGACTGAAGGCTATCGAGGTGATTGGCTTGGATGACACGGGTGTGGTGGGTCGCTCAATGTCTTCTTCGCCCTCGTCAGCGGCTCCTTGTTTCTTTGACTTTTTTGACTTTTTCGGAGGAAGGACGTCTCGTACAGGAGTTTCGGAGAAACTCTTGACAAGAACGGCAGCCATACAAGTAGATGCGGCATGACGCACGGGTACCGAGGGACTGTCCATGGCCTTCCATAGCGCAGCTTGGAGCTTCTCGAAATCGTTGGAGTTGTCATAGTACGAGGTACAAGTGGCCAACTGCTCGAGGCACCAACAAGCATTGATCTGAACCAGCAGAGCCTTATCGCTTGCTGCAGCGCCACGAGCCGACTTCCAGGTCTCCTTTGCGACAGACTCGTCAATAGAATTGCCAATGCCTCTGGCGACTCTTCCCACGGCCTTGTATATAGCACTTCGCAAGCCGGCATGACTAGAGGCCAACTTGAGAGTGCGCAGAAGGGAGGTACAGGTCAAGCTAGACAGACTGATGGCGCTGTCTCCAGCGGCTTCGAAGATTGCGCCTAGACAATGCACAGCGGCGTATTTGGCCTTGAGAGGCTTGTCTTTCCCAGCGTTTAGGATGGCAACCAGGTCGTTGATCGACTCGTATAATAGCTTGCGGTTTCCTTTGGCAAAGAGGGATGCAAAGGTGCTTGCGAGGTTGTTCCGAATGACGCGCGTGGGAGCGGGTGAGGGAAGGTCGACAATCTGTAGAAGCTCCTTTTTGATCCAGACTTGGTGAGCTGAAGCGCCATCTTCGTCCAGAGAGATTGCGTAACGAGAGAGGTCCGAGGTAAAGGTCAAGAGGTAGAGGTCCTGCTGCTCGGACGGGAGACCGTGAAGCTTGGCTATGTCGAGTTGTAGGGTCGAGTCGGCCACCGGAGGCGGGGCATTCTGATCGGTCGCCATTTGCGATTGCGATTAAGAGGAAGTCATCAGAACTGGGAGAGGATTTGTTGTGAAGCAAGTCGAATGGTTTCAGGAGTCGAGGACCTGCAACCCGCACCTGCCTGGCCGGGCCCCCGTCATGCATCTCCACGCCTTGGCGTCGTCTCGGAGCAAGAGCTCGTGGAATTTGTGCTCCTTCCTGGTCGCATTCTGTTTCCTTCCCGTTTCCTTTGTCGCATTTGTATTCTTTTTTGTTTGTCGTAATGCAGTCCTATCCGTCCCTCGCTCGACCCTGTCGTCACACATACCGATGCCTCAGTCGCCGCGCCACCACCACTCGGACTTTTCATGAAGCAATCACATGCCAATCCGGACACAGTCGATGGTCCAAGATCAAGCACGACAAGGCCAAAGTCGACAGCTCAAAGAACAAGGCCCGTAGCGTCTTTGCACAGGAAATCGCCACAGCCTCCAAACTCTTCGGCGGCGACCCGAACTTCAACCCCAGACTGGCCGACTTGATTGTCAAGGCCAACAGGGCTGGTTTCGCAAAAGCCTCGATCGAGGCAGCTGTGGCTCGTGGTCAAGGACGCTCCGTCAACGGTGCTGCTCTGGAGACGGTGACGCTCGAGGCCATGTTGCCCAACAATGTCGGCGTCGTCATCGATTGCGAGACGGACAGCAGACTACGAACGCTGGCCGATCTCCGAGTCATTATCAAGCAACACGGTGGAAACGCCACGCCGACGGGCTATCTCTTCACCAAGAAGGGCAGGATAATCTTTGCAAACAAGGAGGGTGTTGGTATGGACGACGTCTTTGAGCCTGCTCTGGAAGCAGGTGCGCTGGACGTGGATGAAGACGGCGAAGGCCGAGTGGTTGTGTACACGGAGCCCAGTGAGACAAAGTCGACCGGAGAGACTCTGTCGACAGCGCTGGGTCTGGACATTGCCAGTTCCGAGATCATCTCGGATGCCAACGAGGACACCAAGGTGGCGTTGAGCAATGCCGAGGCGACGCAGGAGCTGGTCAAGTTTGCGGATGCCATCCAGGACAAGGAGAGCGGAGTGCAGGGCATCTACATGAACGTGGCGCAGGGGACGCTAGAAGAGGGAGCGTGGGCCGAGTTGCAGAGCAGAATGACGGCTTGATTGTAATGTACATATAACCAGCAGGATACCCCCAATGTCGATATGTTCCCTCCCATGTTGCGCCAAACTCCGCCATGCCTTTTCCATAATGTACAGTATAGTGTTTTGATCGTGATGCGAGGCGTTTACTTGAGCCATGAGAACCAGCCCTGGGACTGTGTGGTGTTGGTCGGTTGCTCGGGATACTGTGGCTGTTGGAAGGACGGCGAGTCTGTGTTTTTCAAGGACTCGAGGATCGGACTGGGTGTCGGGTCGATGTGTTGCTCGACAGGAGCGTTCTTGGCCTCGAGTTCGAGTCTTGCCTGGCGAGCGGCCAAGCGGCGGGCACGTAGTCTGGCCAGCTCTGACTGAATCTCGTCCTTCTCAAAGGGGATGTGATGGGTCTCGTTCTCCTTGGGCCAGAAGTCGGGGACGGAGAAGCGCTCGTCGAGGTTTGTGCCAAAGTAGTACATCCAGCCGATGGGGAACATGATGTACATGCCAAACTGGTGGCGGGTTAGTCTGGGACGTGGTGGACGAGTCGCGTAAAGGGCACCTTGAAGACTTCGAGATTGGGACCTCCCATGATTGCGGTGCGGAAAGGGTAGTTGTCGTTGGTCGCAGAGTAGATGGTCGCCGTCAAGAAGGAAGGCGGGCAGACACCGAGACGCCGATGGAATCGACACTGTCACATGCAAAATGCGTGCAAAATTGCGGCCTTGGACGCGACACCCCCGAGACAGCAATTGACATTAATTCCACTCGGACGGCAACCACAGTGGCTGCCTTCTTCCGGCCGTCGTTTCTCTGCGCTCGCGCAAAACGTCAGCTGCGAGTGCCATCGTTGCCCGCGTCATCACTCCAACCAACCCATGCCCATGCCGCGGCCATGCAAACAGACGACAGAATTGCCAACGACATGAACGACCTCTCCGTCCAAGACCAGCCAAAGAAGAAGAAGAAGGCGCGGTGGCCCAAGAGCAAGAGGAGGGAACAAGCTGCCATCAAGTCGTCGCTGCAAGACCAACACGCTACCTTTCCATCACCACTGGACAATCAACGGCAACAGCAAGAGCCCCATCTCGTCCGCTATGTCCCCTACGGCCACGCCTTTCCTCCTTCCTCCTATCGGAACCCTGCCTTTCTCTCCATCAACCACGCCCAACACGACTATCCTCCTCCAGCTGCTCCCATCAACTTCCAACCCCCTACTTTCCAACCCATAAACCGTCATCCTTCGTCCTTCTTCACACCCTCTTTTCAACACAACCTTCCTCCACCGCCGCCCGCTCAAGACCAACACTTCTACCCGCAGCCCGTCCCATTCTTCCCCCAGCCACGTCCACAGCCCGATCCTACTGCTTCACAACGTCCTGCACGCCAACATGCCCGTACTCCTGGCCCTCAGCCAAACACACAGCAGCACATACCGGGCCCGGAAGTTCAAAGTCCCAACCCTTCCGTCAAACGATCTCGTGCAATTGGCAAACTGCTCCGCCCAGCTCCCTCGCTTCCATATCTCATGAACTCGCTCGTCACGTCCCCCAAACTTGACCACCCAAAGTCTCTTCTTGTCGTCCTGGATTTGAACGGCGTTCTGGCCTTTCGCAAGAAGAGATCAAAGGCCTTCAAGCCTAGACCCTTTGTTGGCACCTTCCTCGACTACTTGTTTGCCAACCACCATGTCATGATCTGGTCGAGCGGCATGCCAGAGAACGTTGAGCGCGTCATGGGACACATGCTGTCCGACGAACGACAGCGGAATCTCGTTGCCATGTGGTCTCGCGACAAGCTCCGTCTCCCAGACCATCTGTTCTCTGAAAAAGTCCAGGTCTACAAGCAGCTCAGCTGGATCTGGGAAGATCCCACTCTGCAGATGAATGCCCCTTTGGGAGGCTGGAGCCAGCGAGACACGGTGCTGGTCGACGACTCGATCGACAAGGCCGCTGCTGAACCTCACAACCTTGTCGAGGTTGACGAGTACACAGGGACTCCCGCTCAAGACCAGAACACGACTCTGTTAGAAGTCATTGACTATCTGGAGCGCATTCGCTGGTACGAGAACGTCAGCGCAGAGATACGTGCTGCCCCATTTGTTGCACCCAAGACTTGATTGCCTGAGCTTGTACGATGACATGACTTTTCCAAGATACCCCCATACAGCTTTTCTTTTCTTTTGTGAATGTACACATAGATTCAAATACAATCAGGCTTCTGCTTCGACCTTGACCTGTCAGATGAGTAAATCTCTATTTTGAATCTTCTGAATGAAAACAATGAAAACGAAAGAATTCTTGTTTACTCTATAGATTCGCCAGTTGCAAGTCGAAGCCAGCCCGACCACATGCAGAATGCTAATAACCCCCAAATGCGAGAAGAACTCATGCTAATGCTCCTTCTTGCCAGTCCAGATTTACTTCCTCACCCATACCCCTTCTACATGCTAGCCAAAGCAGCCTGCACCAAAGCCATGGTAGCCGAACTATGACTACTCAACTGCAACGCCTGCCCACTCCCCAGCGCAAACGGACCCGCCCACCTCTCACCCAACAAATTAGTACCACTCTGCCTATCATTCGCCCAAATCGAATCCGCATTCTTGGTCAAGAAGCCCTGGATCGCACCGTTGGCGGCACTCGGCTTTGCATCTCTAAGTGTACGCAAGCCCCTCATCATGATACCCTTGAACTGCGCGGTATCGGGGTTGCAAGACCCATCTGCATCGCAGAATTCTTGGGCGATTTTGTTGGCGTCCATCATGCCGTATTTGCCTGACAACAGCTTTGTGGCTAAAGTGTCGGCGGTGGTGAGGTATGTAGCGTCGTTTGTGGCGTGGTAGAGAGCTACTAAAGCTTGTAGGGCTACTCCCTCGATATAAGTCAAAAAGGCGTGGTTGTTGCCGCAAGAAGGCGGGCTGCCGGTCAAAGCATCGCCCTGCATGATTCCATCGATCAAAATGTTCTTGGAGAGCCAACTCCATTGGGTTTTGGCGAGGTTGATAAAGTAGTTGCTTTGAGCTGGGTAGCGGACGGCGAGCAGAGCTGCTGCTTCCACGTACAGAACAGTGGCGATTGTGCTGCTCTTGACCAAGTACTGCTCATGCGGGTATGCATTGGCAAGCCCACCACAAGGATTATTCGCAGCCTTATTGTTCAAATTCACAGAAGTGAAGGTCGCGTTTGCGGTAGTCAGGAAACTGGTGTCTTTGGTGACATCGTACGTCTTGATCAGCGCAACCACCCACCACAGCTGATCGTCGAAAAAGTCGTCCCAGTTGAGTGCGCCAGTGCTGTCTTTGCCTTGGCTGCTCAATGTGTGTTTGAAGACGCCATTGGGTCCGTCGGTAATAGACGTCAAGAACGACGAACTGTCTTTGGCGCGCAGATCGGCGAGGAGAGTCAGACAGTTGGCAGTGTTCCACCAGCCTGCGCTCCAGAACCCGGCACGGGGAGAGTTGTAGAAGGTCTGAAGTTCGGTAATGGCGGCGTGTGAGTTTGTGAGATATTGATTCGTTGCTCGGGGCTCTACCTCGGCAGGACGAGCAGAGGCAGTTGCTGCCAGCAGCAGAGAAGATGATAGAATGGAAAACAACATGGCAAAGGCAGAACTGAATTGAATGCGATGATAAAACGAGTGTCAAAGGGTGTGTAAAGAGGATATATATGCTGTAACCCCGGCAGAGCCTAGAACAAACGAATGAAAGAGGAAATGAAACAGAATGAATGGACACTCGTCAGCCACCGTTATGGATCGACCCTACCTTTTAACAGACTGGACCATCCCCTCGACGAGGAGGAATGCCTTTTGGACACTTGCAGTACAGAGTGACTTGACGATCTGAAACACGGGACGGGCGTCTAATGCAGTCTGCAAGGGGTCTCCACGCGGTCGACAAGGGTAGTTTTCTTGCTGCATATTTCCTTTCCCGGTACTGACTCAACGTATAGTGACTGCTGACAGCGTCGCGATGCGTCCTTTCGAGATACCATGTCTCATTGCCGGCTCGCGACGTTTGAGCGAGGTGAAGGAGCCGAGCATCATGCCTTACACTGTACATTACTGCGTCATTGCATTGAATGTGCCGTGGCCGTTTAAGAGGCAAACTGAACGGTATGTGGAGATTGTGATGGTGGGTGAGGTGAAGCCCGTTGAGGGTGTGAGATCTTCGGCAATAGGTCAAACGTCCGTCGACAGACCCCCTTTGCGGCGTTTCGCCTCCTATAAGACGGAACTAGATCGGGTCGAGCGGCTGATGAAGAGATGCGTCGGATGCCTTTTGGACACACAAGCGTTTGATGATGATGGATGCCGAAACACAGGAGAGCTTGAGAGTGAGGTGCAAAGAGAGTACATGTTCTTGGCGGCGGCGTCGATCAAGTCCCAGTTCAAGGTATACGTGCATTCCGACAGGCTGTATTCTCTATAACGATCGTGACATGGCTTTGGACACTTTCATTGTTTCTGTTAATACGTTATTCTACTCTATCAACTCTCAAATGAAAACCCTCTGAAAACCCTCTGTCAGCACCGTCATGCTCGTCTGCTGCAAGAGTAGTCACCACATTGAGCCATCTTTGTGTACTGCAAATCAGATGCATACCAACTGCATAGCTCCACATGCCACTCTTGCCAACGGATGTGTATTGTTTATAGAACCACTTCACCCTGGTTCATCAGCCAATCAGCGGTTCCAACACCATGCGGTTTCGAGACGGCGTCGATGATTCTACCGCTACCAGCAAGCTGAGTCTCAGCCGGGCCTTGGCCTCTCAGAATAGCAACAACCTGCTTCCACTCTTCACCTCCTGCTTGCTCAATCAACTTGACATTGCCAAACATGAAAATTCCTTGTCTAGCACGCGAGAGCGCAACGCAGACACGGTTGGCGACGCTCAAGAAGCCGACTTGCTGAAGGCAGTTGTTACGGACAAGAGACAGGACGATGATGTCGTTTTCCTCGCCTTGGTAAGAGTCAACCGTGACAACCTTGATACGGGCCTCCGCACAACCCTCAACTTTCTTCAGTTCGCGAGCGAGAAGACGACGCTGACCATTATAGAAGGTTAGGACAGTGATTTTGCGCGACTCAATGCCCTTGCTGATGAGGCCGTTGACAAATCCCACCACTAGCTTGGCTTCGTGCTCGTTGTAAGCAGACTTGAACTTGTCGTGTTCTTCGTGGTGTTCGTGATGAAAGAAGTAGGTTTTGAAGTCGCCAAATCCAGGCACGGGAGGGCGGTGGAGGGTGCATTCGTGGTCCTTGATCTTGTCACCGTAGATGGGCCAGAGAAGACATCTGACTGCAGGAGGCATACGTCTCTGTACAGCGAGCATCTTGTAGTCGACGGTGTTGTTTGCCAGACGTTCAAACAAAGAAATGTCGTAGTGCTTGAAGTTGTGGGTAGCTTTCTGAGCGCGAGGACGGAGTTGCTGATGATCGCCAACCAGAATCATATGTTGGAGAGATGGCACGAACATGCTCATCATGTTGGCTTCTAGACACTCGCCAGCTTCTTCAACCATGACAATTCGAGGCTTGAGTGCATAGATCATGGGGCGGTATTTGGCAAAGCCGGTGCTGGTGCAGCCAATGACTTTGGCATCTGCCAGGACTTGTAGCTTCTTGACGAATTGGCCGCGGGTCCAGTCTTCGACTTGCTTGGCCCATCTGCAAGCCAACTCTCGGGCATCCTTGATGATCTTTTGCTTGGCCTCCTTGACAAAGAACTCATAAAGGCCAAGTCTGTATTGAGGAGGCACCTTATTAAGATCAGTGAACTTGCTGGCGGTCAGAATTTTCTTGACATCCTGCTCCGAAAGGTGTTTGATGGAAGCAGCGTTCAGGATACTGCAGTCAAGAAGAGGAATGAATGATCCTCGAAGCTTCTCAATCTCATCGTCCTGTTTAGCCTTTTCGGCTGTGGCTTCATCAACCTCTTCCTCCTCTTCCTCGAACTCTTCAAAGCCAAATTCTTGCTCGGCAGGCCAATTGCGGTCGCTCGATGTCAAGGACGCATCTGAACCGAGCCATTTGATGATTGCGGAAACCTCGGGGGCATCGGCACTTGTGGTCCATCTGGAGTTCTTCAGAGAGTCAATGTGCTGGGCAGTAAGGCGACCCTTGAAACAATCCTCGTCCATAGGTCTGTAGGTCTGGCCGCTTGCGTCGAGGGGCGCGAGCACTCGCTTCCAATCCTTCTCCATAAGTTTCATGTTGGTTCTCGCAAACCGAAGGCCAGCTGGCTCTTTGAGCGCGCGTGGGTTGCTCTCCTTGAGATCTTCCATAATGTTGAACAGCGTGTGTCGCTTGACAACACCCGTGTCGGCTGATCGACCACCGAGACGAATGAAAGAGTCTTCAAATTCCGCAATGTGACGGAGCAACTGATCAAGCGCGTGGTTCGTTTGGCAGGTAACGATGAGCGGAGGAACCACTACGCGAGGTCCAGCGTGTTTTCTCTGTTCTTCCATCTTGCACAGCATGACTCGAAGAGCCATGACCGAGACGTGAGTCTTTCCAGTACCAGGAGGACCTTGGATCAAGGCAAGTTCCTTGGTCAGCATCTGGTGGAGAGCGTCCATCTGGGACTCGTCGAGCATGGCAGCGTCCTTGGGCATGGATCGGCTGATAACGTCCCATTGATAGTCAGAGGCGTCGTCTGTAGCGAAACTGAGGTCCATGACAGGATCCTCCTTGACGTATGTGGGGACTTCAACAGAGTGTTTCCCTGTGTGTTGGTCAAGAAGTGAAAGGCTCTCGATTTGGTTCGAGAGATCGATCAGGTCAATTGGTGGGCTGGCATCTTCATCAACCGGGGACACAATGTACTCCTGGAGAGGGGTGTTCTCCTTGGTCATGCGCTGTAGCGAAAGCATGTTGTGTCGCTGGGCCTCAAAGAAGGAGGATGTCTCTTCGAGAATGATGTACTCCACGGCCGGGTCAAGGATGGTCTCCTCGGGCCGCGGGAAGAAGATGTCGATTTTGGGAGGGCCTTCTCATAGTCAGCACTGAATCTCAGTTGTGATACAATACTCGATCGTACTCTCGTTTAGAAGCTCCATGGGTCTAGCGCCAATAACAGCAATGGTAATCTGCTTCTGAAACTTGTCGGAACTGGGCGATATAGCAAGGAGAGAACCAGCTTTTAGTCGCTTCGACGTGTTCCAATCGATTCTCACCCCAGCGCGGAAGGTTGAGAAGCACATTCTGACTCCCAGTCCACGATTGCACAAAGTAATGCCCGTGACAAATGCCTGATGTCGTCAATCATATGTCAACAAACAGCGTCAATCGTAGTTACCTTTTCGTAGATCCCAAGACCAGGCGACTCCACTCTGTGGTCCAGCTCCGACAGGTGAGGCTGCTCACGTACCAAGCCGATTGCGCGGCGCAGGGCAAAGGTTGACTCCTCGCGCAGGAAGCTGTACTGAGCAGTGAGGTGCTCATGTTTGGTTGACCAGTTCCCCTCGATCTGGTTCTCTGGGACGCAAGGATCGTCACTGATGAGAGGGCGGCTCATCTCCTGAGCGTCAGGGACTTCAGGACGGAGGATCCATTCATCGTCGGTGTTCATCGCACCGGCGTCATGATAGTAGGTATGGATGACGGCTTCGTGTGGTAAGCAATTCATAGTAGTGGTGACGGGAAGAAAAAGAGAGAGGAAGAGAGAGGGTGTGTGTGTGTATGTGTGTGCGATGTGCGCGGTAGGAAAGATGGCTGTGTGCGCAGAGACAGATTGTTTTGATGTTCGAGCGAGGCCACGTTAGGAAGGAGCAGTGGGAGGGTTCGTGACAGGTTGAGTTTCCCCTCGCTGGCTGCGCGGTGTTTTTCGAAGTGTGCAAATGCAGAAAGTAGTATTGAAAGCGAACTTGACCACAGAGAGAGCGCAAAAGCTGGACTCTCAGTGGATAGGACCGGTACTTGGACTGGTTTGTGAATTTCGATAGCAGTGGGATGGGCATTTGTGGGTGCAGGAGAGATGAAAAGTCCGACGCATGGATAGGCGCCTTGCTGCAGTTGTTTGAGTCCCTGGCGGGAAGGTGCAGTAGCCAGACGTACTTGCCTTTATTCGCATCTCCTGACTGCCAGGCAAACATGGATTGACACCGTGACTGACTTCAAAACTCATCACACAAGAATCAGTCACGAGGGATGTATGTTACCTACAGTATCAGTTGACTGTTGTTTGAGAGATGGCAGTATCGCTACGAGCGGAGCCATTACAGAATCTCTGGCAATTTTCCAGACACGCATACATTCAGCGCGTTCGAATGTCCAAGAAAAACCCATCCTTGGGCGGTATGTATGCATACTGATTGATGTCCGCAGAAGAGAGAACCAGGAAGAGGCTAAAAAGTATCGCGATGCCAATGGATAAACTTCGGCATCCCCACAAAATGACCCTCGTCGGCGCGACCTCCGCGTTGGTCGCGATGGACATTGAATTGTCGAACAAGACATTCGCGACACCTTTGGACCTTTACGGCATACAGACCAGCATCATAATCTCACCAGCTCATTTGGATTCAAGCATCTACGCGACAACATCTACCTTCTTGGCTAGTTAATGCGACAAGTCTTGACGTACATGGTGGAACAGGAGTAGCGACAATTGCCAGGAGTTCTTGGACGAAATGGTGTCATTCGAGGATGATGACCCGATAGAGGGTAGTCAACTACGTTACTTCTAGCCAGTTACAAGAGACTGATAGGCAGCAGGGTCTGGTGACGAGTCGCAGGATGAAGACGAGAACATGGACGACAATGACAACGAGAACGACGAAGGAGATGAACAAGATGAGGGGGAAGGTGAAGGTGAAGAAGAAGGCGACGGCGACGACGACGACAATGACCAAGATGACGAAAACGACCAAGACGACGACGACGAGGGCGATGCAGACGGAGACGCAGAATCGCCATCACAATCGCGCCGCCAGAGTCGGGCCTCTCCCTCAACGTCACGACCGCCGAACCCTACCGTTATGCTGACATCGCCGTCACCTCGTCCTTCTGCACATCAATCGCCTAGCATGCACCTGCCATGGCCTTCAGTACGGCAAGAAGCAATCAACGCCGTCACGTACGACATTGTGCCTACCATGGCAGCACCTCAGAGCACATCAATAAATGCCGTCACGGCGACACCAGATATGCGATGGGTCTTTAGTGGTGGCTCAGATGGGTACATTCGAATGTACAACTGGGTAGAAACAGCGAACGGGAAGGTGCCTTTGACAGTGGCGCAAAAACACCCCTTTGTCGACAGCGTCATGAAGGCCGGCAGCTTGACAACATACTGGGAGAACGAAGAGACATCAGTGCGTACTCCGCCTGCTCAATCTGCGGAGGAGCCCAAAGACTCGTCGCCCGTCTACTCCCTGGCTACTCAACACCAGGCCACATGGCTCTTGTCAGGCCTCGAGTCAGGCGCAATCAACCTACAAACGTGCCGTCATCAGGCTGGCACAAAGATCACCACGCTGCGAGAACACACCTCAGCAGTCTCGGTCCTGAGTCTCGCACAAGATGAGTACTCGTTTCTATCAGGAAGTTGGGACAAGACTATCCTCGACTGGGATCTGAACATGGGCAAAGTCAAGCGCTCTTTTGTTGGTAGTGGAGGCCAGATCTCAGCACTCGAGCGCAGACCTGAGTCTTCGCTACCCGTTCCTCATGTCGCCGAAGACACACAGATTCCCAGCTCGACCTTTTCATCCAACAATGCCGCGAAACCACTCACAAATGGCGTCTCCGCTCCAGAAGAAAGAAGAGGGAGCAAACATAGTCAGAACGGGACAGAAGATGCGGCAGGCTCGCCAGATGGTTCCTTGTTCGGCGATGACAACGGTTCTCTCTTTGGCGACGACAACATCAACGCCGACAACAACAATAACAACAATGCCTTCGACGATGATGATGATTTCGCAAAGGCGATAGCCTCGGGTTTGCAACAGTCCGAAGACACAGAGATGCTTGACGCTGGAGGTCCTGTCCAGCCACCTCAAGACACTTCCACCGCCCTCCAAGACCCCATGGATACCACCTCACAACCACAACCCGATGCCTCCACTACAGATCAACCTGATCCATTATCGACAGGAAATCCTCATGCCGAGGAAATTACTACAAATGGCACTCATACCAACACAACAGAAGATGAGCTACCACAAACCTCATCTACGACCTTCCTCGATGCCTCTATCGACGGCACCCTTCGCATCTGGGACCAACGAGTCTCCTCTCCCATCGCTGTCATCCATCCTACTACCGGCGTACCTCCGTGGTGCATGGGTGCTTGTTGGTCAGTCGATGGCAACAGCATCTACGCGGGTAGAAGGAACGGCACAGTCGAGGAATACTCCCTCCACAAAGGCTTCCAAATGGCCGCGCCACAGCGCACGTTCAAGTTCCCTGGTGGAAGTGGTCCAGTTAGTGCGGTTAGGGGTATGCCTAACGGTCGTCATTTGATCTGGTAAGTGCAATAATGGTTTTGAGCAAGCGGAAAAGTTGTCTACAGGCAAATTCCTGACTCTCGCCGTGACCACATGCAACTTTTCTCAGTGCAATCGAGCTAACATTGAAACAGTGCATCGTACGATATCCTCCGTCTCTATGATCTCCGCGATGTCGAAAATACCCGCTCTACTGTTCCCTTCCTGATTGTTCCTGGCCATCGTACTGGTGTCATCTCCGCCTTACATATGGATCCAGCGTGTAGGTTCATGATCAGTACCGCTGGCAACAGGGGCTGGGAAGGCGCGAGTACAGAGGTCATGCTTGGTTATGAGATTGGCTGTGTTTTGCCGTCGTGATCTGAAGACGTTAACGATCGCGAACAAAAATTCGAATGATTTTGGTGAAGCATAATGTATACATAGAGAAGCAGGATAACCAGTATCAGGAAAGATATGCGTGAAAACAGTTACTTGATATGGAAGGAAAAGCAGCAATACAGTCCAACGCAGTCTTGTTATGCTATTTATATTTGCTACGTTGACCTCATACCTTCATCTATGCTCCTGGTCTTGAGAAGTTAATGTGCTGCACAGTGTGGATGATAGACGCAGTGTTTGGACACAGTCACGGTTGATGAAAGGACTTCGAAAGCTCGTCATAAATGCAAATGCTTTTATAGCTACACTTGTGTCTATGATGTTTCTGTATTGAATATCAGGTTGTCTTTATTATGAACAAAAATGTAATCTTGGTCTTAGAACAATTGCAACCCAATACAAGTGTCTCGTTTCTCGTTTTTGGGCCGAAGTATCAAGTTGGGTGTATCACCCTGGTCATATTGTCTTCCATATCTTTTATTGCGAAATATCACCGCATAACCTTTTTGGCACACAGATGATGTGCTGAAGTGTTGTGAGATAGTATCTGATTGAGTTAAGAGGATAACACATAGAAACTGATCATCACTGCACTCGACCATGTTTTTTCTCTTGAAAATCAAAGGGGCATCGTCTCGATGTAATGACTCTCGACCTTGCTTCCGATGCTGGCGAGCAAATATGTATCTTGTGTCTTTCTTCTAACTAAGATGAAGGATAGGAGGTCTGGAATATGTTATCCACCTTATTTGTGGATTCACCTGCTAAACGTAGATTTGTATACTGAAAAAAACATACGACAGTGAGCTCAGACTCCATCGTTCTTTCGTAAGCAGCAGAGGATATGTGCCTTGATATGGGATCTACATATAACACGATATGATGTGAAAAACAGGCTATTAGTAGGGTAAATGTGCCCTGAGACCATTTACTGCCTTGGATATGTTCACAACGAAAACGAATAATCCATATGCAAAAAAATTGCAAAACGTACAGCAGCAGGGATTCCCACGTGGTCACCCACCGTAGTACTAATCTGCCGTTCAACTGCTTATGTATGGCAGAGCGGACGGGATGCCCA